>JAHREE010000280.1:10871527-11040177 GCA_033628505.1 Tringa tobata
GGCCGCACCTGAGAGCCGCGCCCGCCGCGGAACTTGGGAAGGTAGAGAGGAGCCGGGGGAGTTTGTGTGGGGAGCCGATCCCCCAGTGCCCGTCTCGCCCGGCACAAAGAGCCCTTTGGAAAACGGTCCTTGCCCCACCAGGGTAATTATTTGTGTGTGCAGCCGTTTCGAGAGGTTTCATCCTTACTTTTTTTTTTTTTTTTCAAACTGAGTGTATACAGCTGCCTTTTGTGCAGCAGGCGGTTGGCTCGGTGGCGGTACCGGGAGCGAACCGGCGGTGACAAGCCACTGTAACGCTCGGGTGGTTTGGGATCACCGGAGGAGCGCCGAAGCCGGGAGCTGGCAGTGCCAACGCACCTGGGGCAGGGGGCTCCTCCGCGGGGGACTCTGTGGAGGCTAGAGCTTCCACTGGGAGACCTGAAAGTTGGGGGTTGGTTTGTTGGTGCTTTTTTTCTGGTAAGGCTTCTTTTAAAGAAGTATTTTAAGTATCAATTCAGTGAATTTCCTAGAGGAACAATGAATAATTGCACCCGGCTTGACATAAATACCACCTTGCCTTCCCTACATTGTTGGCTGAACTTCCTTATGCACATATGTCTGAAGACTGAGTAGTTTCAGTTAAAGGCCCACACATTTGCAATCTACTGTTTTCCTGTTTGTTTTGAGAAAGTCCATCTGTGGTAACCTCCAGGTTTATAAATTCATTTTCCTATATTGTTTCCTGAGTGGTGATGCCTTCAAAAACAGGAGATAGTAGTGGGTTGTAAAAAGTTTGAATTGAAGTTATGATGTGTAAGTGTTCCTAAAATGATGATCACTAACATACCTAATTAAAACAATAGATTAACTGTGTCTCATCTGAAGAGTGCTGGTGGTTTCTGTGGTGTTGTTCTTAGTCTTCACCATACTTTGTTTTCAGCATGTAATCTTTATATCAGACTTTAATCCACGTCCTGGGCTTTTTGATTGTTGTTTTTTGGTTTTTTTTTGTAGGGAGAGATGATACTGGATTATAGGTATACGATACTATATTTGATTCTGCTCTGTTTTATGCTACAGTCAAGCTCAAAATAACTTTCCTTTTAGTGTGAAAGAACCAGTCTTGCCATTTCTTACAGAAAGTAAGTGTGTTATGTCATAACACACAGTATTTTGGTTTTAATGGCTAATTGAATTTTGCAAATCAAATCTCTCAGGACCTTGCTCATTTGAAATAAGTTCTGCAGGATTGCCAAAGTTGAATGTAGAGTTCAGTACCTTTTTTGGGAGCTTTTGTTTTGTTTTTTTTTTAATCTCCCGGAGTAGGTACACTGCAGCTAACTGCACAATAACTTTTCTTGTGTTTCCCCTCCGGTGATCCTCGGCTCTGCCCTGGAGGAAACACTCTTCAGAAGCAATATAGAATTCCTTTAGCTGCCCTTTAAGGCTGAGAAAAAAGATGCAAGTTGTAACAGTAATTTTTGGTACTTGGACACGAGCTTGTGAGCAAGTATTTTTTTCTAAAGTTACCAAACAGTTGTCATGCTTATGATGGAAGCATCAATTCTACACTAGGCTCAATTAAAACAGGTCTGATGATGATAGGCTGTGCATTATGTTGTCAGAAGAAATATATGTCTTATAGGTCACCTGTTGTGTGAACCTGTGCAAACGACACTAGTTTTGCAGCAGAATGTTGTTCATGCCCAGCACTAGCTTTCTCTGATAATTCAAAGTGGTTCTCCTGTGATGCTCTCTCTACTAACTCCTCAAACCGTACAGGCTTTTGTTTTGTTTTACATGAGCAAATGTTCAAATACTGAGCTGGCTTGGAAGCCCTGATTTGTGAGGCACACAAGTGAAAGACAACAGTTTCTATCTCAAAGAGCTGATAGATAAGGCAAAAGAAGCAAATAAGAGATGGGAATCTTAGAAGGAAAATATTAAAAGCTTTGTGGGGTGGAAGTTGTCTTCAGTTCTGTTTTGTGCCATAAGGTTGAATTCCAATCCAGTCCTTACATACATACATATCATGTGGTTTTGTAATTATGTCAGAAAACTGAGGGGAGTAAAGCTTAAGTAAATGGTGACTTCATTTGAATTTGCAAATTTCCCATTCTCCCAGCCTGGCTTGTCTGTTTCCCGATCCTGCTGCCCTGACTTTCTTAACTCTGCAAGCTAGACTAAAAGAAAAAAAAGTGAGTCCAACATCTGGGAAGTGTTTGCATTTTAAAACACTTGTGAGCCTAGTTGGTGATCTGTGAATATCTGCTGGCTCTCTTGGGTATGTAGGGTGTAGAATTGCAGAAAACAGGTTTGGAAGGCATCCTGAGACATCATCTTGTCCAGCCCTGTTACCTGTATCCTGAGGTTACCTGGTATCCTGAATAAATATTTCACCAGAGGATCATGTACCACTTCAGCACAGGGCCGAATGACTTGTTGATAACATCCTCCTGTGACAGGATATTTGTACACCATGTTACACTCTATATCCAGCCTAGCTGCAGTTTCCCCTCCTCATATCCAAAGCAACTTAAAGGAGTCATTTTCTTTAAAAAAACTACAGTCTCTGGAATTACAGCTGTGCTGCCTCCCTGTTTGCTCAGGTTGCAAGGGTTTTCTGAGAGTATGAAAAGAAAGCAACTTTTCAGTCAGGTAGCATTTTTACTTGTGTCCAATAGTGTGAGATTTTTATATGTAGACTTGCAATAGTTGATGAACATATTCCCTTTAAAATGTAATCTGTAATATACCACGTGGTACTTAACGGTGTGTCATCTTGCCCACTTAGCAGGGGAGGAAAGTGCAAGCCATACTCTTTAATTTGGGGAGGAGTTAAAGCTAGCTGTGTATTATTATTTACAACAGAAATGTATGCAGTGGCTTACACTGTCCCTTTGTTGCAGTATTTTGCCTGCCTTTGGAGTCCTCAGTATACAGTTCAACTCGGAGATGAAAGAAATCTCTGCCCTATTAGACAGCTTGCTCAGTTTCTGTCAAGTGTAGCTCAAAGGAATCCTGTGTGGTGTTAAGGTAATGTAAGGCACTTAAACACGTACAAAGTGTACCTAGGCGTGGTCGATTTCTTAATGATATTTGATTTTGTAATACTCTCCTATCAGACCAAGCTGATACTATTCCATGTGTACCAAGAAAAAGTAAAGGATTTCATACTGTATAAAACTTTATAATGTGTAAAACTAATGTGTATGTATGCTTACCTTGCACAGTCCCTTAATTATGCTTTTATGTTAGATTGCTTGCTCCTTTCTTAATTTTTTTCGTTTTTTCTACTGAAGTCCTGATATGTCCTAGGGTCTCTGAAACAGAGTTATTGTGAAGGAGAACAGGCAATTAGGATATTGTAAGATTGCTAGACAAATACATCTTAATGCTTAAAAAAATATTCTGAAACCAGAATTTGAGGAGTATGTATGTGTTCATCTTGAAAATTCATTGCCACAAAGTAGCTGCCATTCACTTGTGAAGAGGAGGAGAAACTGATTGAAATACTAAAGCATAACTGATCTGATAGGCAAGTGTGACAAGTCCTTGCATAAAGTAAATCTGATTTTCTAAAATAGTTAAGATAAAAATTTAGCAACATCTTTATTCCCCTGTGGAACAGCCATTCAAACAAGCTGCATGTCCTGTGAGTCTGGAAACAAAGGCAAGTAACAAGTTCTGCAAGCTTCTAACACGTGGCAAAGGAAGATTAATTGAGTACAGTGAAAATTAGTTGACACAATGTTTGGTTCCATTCCTTGAACTAATTGGATGCAGCTCAGGTTAGCAGCAATCAGTCTCTCATATCTAAAAACTGGGATTATTAAACAATTGTAAAAATGTTGCAAGAGTTCTTGCTCATGGGATTTGATTCTCACTTTTGAGAAGTGAAAGTCACTGTGTTTGAAAGTGAATTTCTTATCAACTGCTTGTTTTTACAGTGGACTAACTGATTCCTCTTTCATGCTAACCAGGCTAATATTCCTCTTTTGTCATTTAAAATGCAGTAGAAACAAGAAGCTGTACCAATTTTTTGCCCTTTTAAGCTCTTTTAAAATACTTTTACTGAATGGTTCCAGGTATGCTCTTCTGCTGTAAACAGAAGTGTGCCAAATCACTGAATTTGTGTTTTTAAGCCACATATTTTACATCTAGTGAAGTTCAGGGAACTATGGATTGGCATGACATAGTTTTCCCATGGACAGACCCTAATGACATTTACATTACAGCACCTAACCAACCTTTCCCAAAATCCCCTCTGTTTTTCTTGACCTTGTTGGAAGGTGCTGGTAGAATCGCATTCCCAGGAGACTGAAATTTGCAGGCTACAGAATGGTGTAGGTTGAAGCAATATCCTCTCCCCTTCTTTTGTCCCACAGAGTACTTCAACGCTATGGTTTGATGTGGTGAAAGTTGGTTATCTGCACATGAAAAATGTAGTCCTTGAATTATATGCTAACATAATCAACTGTAATGCAGTTCCCCTGGAGATACTTATGGGGTAGTTACTCTTCCAGTGCCAAAGACTCGCACAAGTGAGGACTCACTGAGAAAGTGTATTTTCTTTATCTGTGTTAGCATTTGCATTTTGCAGACTTACCGTGTGTAGGAGGACAAAGACATTTGGGAACCGATGACGTAAAGAAGTAAGACCAGTCACCTTCCAACCTGCCCTTTATAGAGCCTATATAAATTTAACTATTCAGTTTAAAAATAATAGTTCTAGAGCCAAGTTAGAATTAGTATAAAGGTTTGTCTTCATAGGCAAGATCTGTCTGTAAGATAGGAAGCTCTGTCTGTAGTCACCCAATCCTGATCTCTCCCTTGAAATAGGCAGCATGTGAGTACTAATTGTAGTGGTGGTTTTTCTGAAGTGCACTAAGATCACTAGCTTCTTTCTCACAGGGCACTGAACGATCATTAAATGCTAATGACTTTTGATTACTGTTGACCTTGGTCAATTTAGAATTAGTGACCTAGAGACGAAAACCACTGTATCTCATTACCAATTTCCTGAGCTATCTGATCTTTCCTTTGTAAGTCAGTTTTGGTAAGAGGCAGCCTAGAATTAAAGTTGACCTCTGCCTTAGAAAAAGGGTTGAATGCTTTCAGGTTTGCAATATCATGTTTAGAAATAGAAATTTAAAAAAAATAAATAAATGGTAGCCACTAAGAATGTATTTTTTGGCCCCACAGATTGTCAAGAGCAAAACTCAACATGAAGTAAAACAGACAAGCTGGGGTAGTAGTGATAGGGAAGAAAAGCGTAATTTGTCACTTTTAAATTAGTAGAAAACCAGCTTATTTCCTATAACCTTGTATTGAATTTCTTATTTTGTAGTTGCAAGTTTTCTCATCTCAGAGTTTATTTATAATTCTTGTTTTTACTTTGAACTATCAAGAAGCAAATTAGTGTTTATAGAATAAATTGCAGATTCTGCTCTGGGATATTTTCTGCCTTCAGTTCCCAAACCATGACATTGGGGAATATGTCTCAGCAGACTGGTAAAATCACGTATTTCATATTGTAATGAAGCTTTTCACATTATTTCTGCCCATATGCACAGAAGAAAATGTTTGTGTGATAATTCACTGTAACGGAATCAAATATATTGTTAACTGTTTAAACGTAAGCCTTTCTTTATACAGTTGTGGTTTTTATGGACTGTCATTTGTGCAGCATTGAAATCATAATGAAAATACAAAAGAAGTTTAAACATTTTTTTCTTGCTGACTTTAATACACTAGCGGTCTTTATCTTGACCCGTCTGGGAACAGAACCTTTAACTTTAAAAGCAAACTCAACAGTTTAGAGAAGTCTTTTGTGTTACATTGTATTTGGGGCATAAATACAAAGTTATCGAAGCTCTCACTGAGGTTCAATTGCCAACTTTAAGCAGCTAAGCAAGAAAGTAACAGGAAAAAAAGACAGCAGAAGATGTTGCACTTGGTGTAGGAGTAGGTTCATGGCAAGCCAACTGAAATCCTTACAGAAGGAAAGTGGATGTTTATTCGCAAGTAAATATAGGAATAAATGTTATTCTTAAATATAATATTTTGTATCGATTGCTTTGTCTCAAAAAGCATATTGCTGTGCAAAAATCAAAAGGGGGCAATGAAGATGAGAGCAGATATAAATAGAACAAATTAAAAAAATTAAGGCTGCTTTGCTAGGGAGACTGGTAAGAAGTGCCATATCCTATATAGTAGCAAATAATGCAAGAATGAAAGAGTAAAAGACATCTGAATACTCATTCTCTAACCTTCTATTTTATGTAAATTTGTATTTACCTGTTGACTGGGCTGTTCAGGTCTTTCTGCTTTTGTTTTCTTTAAAGCATTAGGGGCATTTAGAAAAAAAAAAAGTAGTAAAAACTATCCTAGTGGATAATATAATGCAAAATATTTAAATCCTCATACTTTAAAACTAAATGATAAGCAGAGTTAAGGAGAACGGTTGCCAACAAGTATGTTGCTGGTGTAGCGAAGAGCTACAGCAAAATATAGGTCAGGTATATTTGACTTTGTTTTAAAGCTTCTAAGTGTTGGTTCAAGATTCAATTCTACACTGATGCTATTCTACTCTTTCCCAGGTCTTGGCAATTCTGGGAAAGAAATGCTTTTAGTCATCTTTTTTTTTCCATAGAAGACCTTTCTGAATAAGACATCAGGGCCAGCTCTTCCACGCAACAGACAGAAGCGGATGCAATCTTAGCTAATTTCAGTGCTGCCAATCAGAAACTTGTGAGAGAGGAGGCTGGAAGATTTTGTCAACTGTAATGCATTTTTTACTTGAGGAAGTCAAGAGTAGAGCTATCAGATCTCCTTTCCAAATGAGCATTTTTGCAAACAGAAGGGTTGGAGTGGTGACTGGGAAGGATTCTTCCAGGTCACTAAATAATTCTTAGATAGGTAAACAGAACTAGGCTCCTCAGCTGCGTAGGTTGGGTTTGCTGTTTGGGGATTTTTTTTTGTTTATTTGGTTTTCTGAACTTTTACATTCCATTTTTAAATGAGCATTTAAAGTCAACTTAAATTCAATGAAAATTAGCGGTGGACAGGTAGATTTGTTAAACAGTAGCATTGTGTGTTTATTTTGGTTAATCCAGATGTATTGTCTGAAATTTGTTTCTTTGTAAGGGGAAATCCAGAATTTAAACAAAGAATGTTAATAATGTATAGGCATAATAACTGTCAAGGGAGAGACTTGGCAACTTTACAAAAAAGAAATATATGTATTTTCTCATTGCCCACTAGGAATCCATTCCTTTATTCGTGGTCTGGTTGTAACAGACTATTAGGAATTTTGATGAAAGCTTATTTTATTGTAGAATTGTCCAGTTCACGTTGCTACATGAATGGACCTGTAAATGAGAGAGATAGAAAAACACAATTTGTAAGAAGGTGGTGGTGGGGGGAATAGAACAACTTTGCTGTACTTGCTGTTGTGGCAGGAAGAACTGATGTAATATGTGGGAGAGTACTCCCATCGGCCCCAGAAATTAAATGATTTCTCAATGGGAATTTACCTTTAGAAAGGCATAATTATGGTAGCACTGTACTACTTAAAGTTGTACCAAGGTTTGTGCTATAATATGACTCCTGTGCCAACCGTCACAACGGTGTCAAGTTATATTATGGTCTTAAAGGATAAATGAAACTGGGATTGCAGGTATATTGCACACATTTGGATTTGGACAGCAAAATTGATGCTTCAGTTGTTTGCAATATTTAGTCAGGAGCTGATTTCCAAGGGCTTGTAACTTGCTGCTAGTAATTTGAAATAGGCATGTAACTTGATGCATAGAATCTCAGTCTTGGAATATAGTCCTTTGCTTAATTTTTCACCTCTGACATTTTTGATTTTCATTAGGCCAGTGTTAAGATTTAAGCGTGGAATTTCCTACACCCTTTAAATGAAAGCATTTCTGGTTTGGCTGCTTTGCTTATAATATAAAGATTTATGTGTTTTTGTTCCCTTTTTCTAAGTTGTGTATATCGGGTTTGGTTCTGTTAATATATAATTAATAAACAAAAATGAGAATTGCTGAAGAAGATTAGGAACACATCATAATAAGCTTTCAGAAATTGATAGATCTTTGGGTGAAAGAAGGTCAATTTCCTTGATCCTCTTGCTGTAGACAGACTGATTTGAACTTGGGATTTTGACTAGCCTTTCAACAGAGAGTAGTTCATAGCTTGCTTTTACTGACTTCTAACATGCTGATTTGTAAATTCATTAACAGTAAGTGTACAGTAAAAGAAAAACCTATATTGTAGGAAAATAGGTGGAAGTTGCTGCCAAAATGGAAAGAATAGTGAGTACAACTAGCACTAAATCTTTGGTTTTTTTTTTTTTCCCCATTTCACATGCGCCTAGTGATTGGTTTAGGAGACAGTTTCTGAGCTGATGAGGTCCAGTGGAAGGTGGTATAAAGCCTGTAACAGGTTTGTAGTTTTTCATAGAAACTTTTGGAGTCTTTTGTGGAATCAGCACTATTTTCCAGTTACAGCAGACCAGGTTTTGGTGGATGGTTTAAGGACAGACGATGGCAGTTAGCCTTTTAATTACTGGAGTGGATTTTTATCCTGCCCTCTTGTCTGCTGAGGATCTGACTTCTGGATTCAGGCAGAACATAATTCAGCTGCAGCTTTTCCCACTTTTCCGTCCCCAGGGAAGTACAACGTGCTATACATGTGTTGTGTTTTACACAAGTCAAAGGTATGGTGGACTCCTACAGGTTCACATTTACAAAGATCTGTCTTTTCCAGACTGAGTAGACGTCAGTCTATCTGTCATTCTCTATCTCTTCTGTAGGTTCTCAGTGACCTTATCTGGTGCGTGTATAATCTTTAGGTTTGTAGTGGTCAAGTGATTTGAAAAAATGTGTAAGGACCTTGATTTTTATATACTTTGGTAGTCTATAAAATGGATTTATGGAATGAAAACCGAATACCCCATATGAATCTTCTAACTCCTGCTATCTTTCACCTTCTGACAACTGCAATGCTGAGAACCAGATTTTCTGAAGAGTGCATGGTTTTTCTGTTATCTTTAAGGGTTTTTTAAAAACTTCTTCCTTCTGAAGTGCATTTCCCATGCAGTGCCAAAAGGCTTATTTTTGTAGCTAGAAGGGCTGGGAATTTACATAAGGAGGGGAAAAAAAACTTATGCAAAGTCAACAAACTCAGATTTTGTGCTGAAAATACCTGCTGTGTTCCTGTTATAAACTCTCAGCTGTAAGGAGTTCTAAACATCCCATTTGTGGGATGAGTTTTTTTTCTCCTTTACCCCTTCTTTTACCTCTACAGTTCAATATAGCTTAGATTGTTATTTTCCTTTCCAAATAAATCTGTTGCAGATGTCAGAGGAAACCAGAGAGAAAAGAAAGAAAAATTTGCTAGAAAATACTTTTTTGGAAATTGCGTAACCTGTTTCTTGGTATATTTAGGAACATACCTGATTTTCAGCCACACCAGCCATAATCTACCATCTTTTAAATTGCTGGGGAAGGTGATTTTGCACTAAGATGTTGGGTTGTGAAATGCAGCAACTAAGGCATGGATGCATATCCTTCTGTTTTCCCCTTCCATGAGCAATGATTTCAGACAGAGGGGACAGATGTGTGTCTGGAAATGGTATCATTTCAAACCCCGGCAGCAAAGTCTTTAGATCGTGAACTGCCAGGTTGTTTAGTCAATGCTTAATATGGAGTGTGTCCCAAGGATACCTGATAATCTTTAAAATACCTGCACTTGGATTTTACGTTTTCGGGTTTAAAGACGTTCGGAGATGGCATGTTACAAAACTGTAGCTGTGATTCAAGCAGTTGTGATGGTGTTTAAATAAATAGTCCAAGTAACATTTCTGTGCTTCAGTTTAAGTCAGCAGCAGATTTCTGTCAGGGATTTCAGTAAGGTCAGCCATTTCTCCACCAACCTTTGATCACTTTAATTTCACTGTTGTACTCTTGTCCAGCAAAACTAATTAAGGCTAAAAGTGGCTAAATTTGCTTTGAAAGGAAAGAGGATTTTTTCCTTTAAAAGTTGAAAATAATTATGAAATCCTATTTTAGTTATCCCCCCCAATATTTTAAGATGTAAAATGTTGACACCTATTAGCTAATATTTTTTATTTTCCTGCTTTTGTTTTTAAGTTGCTCTGCTTGCTTGGGTTTTTGTATACATGACCTGCTATTAAGGAAATGTGATCTAAATTTAAGTTCTAAGTAAACTAATAACTAAAAATTAGTTGCCTTTCCTATTTAAGTGGTTTGGTTGGCATAGCTTATATCCTGTTTATTTCAGAAAGTATTTGTGAATAAAATTGGAGTGTGGATGCATCTCAAGTGATTTCTGCCTGAGATTCTCTAAATCATTAGACCTTTACATTTAATGCTGTGAAATATTGATTAAATGTATTCACTCTGATTTGCTTTAATCTGATTGCACATCCAGAAGTTTTCTTCTGATGTGGTGCAGCCACGTCTGGTGTAAGCTGGCTTAATTAGCACTGCTTAGTGATTCAGGACCCCTGTCAAAGGCCATTACATTATCTAGAAACATAAGGAGTTAAAGCTAAAGCTGTGACCTCATCTCTATTCACGTTACACTGGAATAGAAGCTGCACTGAAAGGGATTGTTTAACTGCATCGCTGTCTTTGCTGCTGCTAGTTGATTGCTTTAATTTGGTTCTGCTATCTATAGCGTGCTTTTGCTGAACATCTGTTATGGTAGGGATTTGTGGGAATACTGGAGACATATGAAATCATGCTAATATTGACTGCATGTGGAAATAGCTCCCATAGAAATATTTCTTTCTACCAAATATGTCTTTCTACCTGATTTCAACTTTTTATTCCTTCCCCTGTGAAAATTTAAGCAGCATCAAGGAGAGCTAAAAGACACATGCTTCTGGCCAGTCATGCACTTACACAACCGTGCATGCCATTTATTACTTTATCACTTACCCCTAGGTATGAAATGAGGAGTGCAACTGCTGTCGCTTTAATGTCAGAGCGGCATACGTTACAATAGGTGTCACTGTGCGGCTGGGTCCAATCGTTATCGGTGACTTCAGCTATTGGCTCTGAACGCTGGGTGACTCCATCTGCAGCGCTGCAATACCTACTCTGTTCCCATCCCTTCAACGCACAACTTCAGCTCGCCGAGCAGACCAGCAGCGCTACAGCGCGCATCTTGCTAGCCCCCTTCAGAAAGCAAGTGCTACAGCCACGCGCGTACCCTCTTGGCAGAGTGTAGTGCTTTCAGGCAAATCCTCGTCAGGAGATCTGGAAAGAAATAAAACTGGCAGGAATGATGGGGATGTATTTAACAATTCAAGTACTGGATCAAACTTAAAGCCAGTTTGTTACTCGGTGCACTGGAAAGGTCACCTTGTCTTGCTGGAAAAGAAGCAAACTCTCAGTTCTGCTGCTCTCTGTTTAACAGCTTCCACGTGCATTTCTTAATGTTTCTGGCTAGTTAGGCAATCTAGCTTTACAGACAGGTATACTCATGGTAGATGAGAAAGGAAAGAACATGAAATGTCTCACCTTCTTCTTGATGCTTCCAGAGACGGTCAAGAACAGGTCCAAGAAGAGCTCTAAGAAGGGGAATAGCAGCAGCAGCAGTAGCAGCAGCAAATTGCCTCCAGTTTGCTATGAAATCATTACCTTGAAGACAAAAAAGAAGAAGAAGATGGCTGCTGATATTTTTCCCCGAAAGAAACCAACCAACACTAATACAACTGCTGTCCAGCAGTACCACCAACAAAATCTCAATAACAACAACACTATTCCAGCACCTAATTGGCAAGGACTTTATCCAACCATCAGAGAGAGGTAAGTTTATTTTTGCTGTTTGAATGGGATAGTGAAAAGTAGCAAAATGTTTGTAATACATATGTTTAGTTATTTATTTGCTGAAGAAAACACAGTTCTCTTTTTTTCTGTGTGTGTGAAACAAGTATTTAGGTAATGGAAAATATTTTAATATCTCTTTTCCAGACAGTGCAGCTGTTTGTCTTGAGTAAATAAAAATGTTGCTGAAAGCTGCAGCATACCCGTAAAGATTTGCTTTTAGTCCCTTAGTGGGGACTTTCAGTGATACATGCTCTTAACATTGATTTCCACTTTTTGAAAAGTTCTCATAAGTTTGGGGTTGTTTTTTTTTATTGCACACACTTCTAGCCCCCATTTCTGCTTACTTTTTTACTTTGGTATATTTGTGTGATGATGTGTAAAGTAGCTTAAAACAAAGTGTGACCTGCTTCTCTTTACTAACATGCAACTTTAAGGTGTTAAGAAATTGAATTTCCTGGGTTTGGGATAAGTACAGAATTACTGGGCTCCATAAGCTAACTCGCTGCCTCTGTTTGTAGAAATGCAGTGATGTTCAACAATGACTTGATGGCAGATGTTCATTTTGTGGTCGGGCCACCAGGTGGGACCCAGCGGCTGCCAGGACACAAAGTAAGCAACAGCTGCATTATCAGCTCGGGCGGGGATAGCCAGAGAGAGCTCCCCCAGTTACACCAGGACATAGCGTGGGAGACTCAGCTCTTCTGGGACAGGCATAATTCTTTATTTTAAGAGGCTACATGCAGTGGAATTGTCTGTCCCTTGCTTTTCTTTGTGTTTTCTGTTAAATGTTACACTTTTGCTAAGGCAGTCATTGTAAAGTTAGGAATACTGCTTTGTGCTGCTGATTATTATTACTCTGGGGATTTTCTAGAAATAGTTAACTTCTGTAGTGGATATGAGTGTTTTCCGGTAGCTAATGTATATATGCCCCTGTGAGCAAAATGCAGGGAAAATGTGGAATTCTGTTCTTAGCTTTGACTTCATTTCTTACCGAAGTGTGTCTGTAGAGTCTGTCAGCGAAGCCTAGTGTGCTCAGAGTGGCTCTCCCACATTGTTTTTATTGGCAGTGATTTCAGTTTAAAGCATGAAATAAGATTTCCCTTTCTCAACAGTACGTCCTGGCTGTTGGGAGCTCTGTATTCCATGCGATGTTTTACGGAGAGCTTGCTGAGGACAAAGATGAAATCCGTATACCAGATGTTGAGCCTGCTGCTTTTCTCGCAATGCTGAAGTAAGCATCATTCATCTGCTGGATATGTTTTCCTTTATGATGTATACATACACTGGTAATGTCATAGTGAAAGTATTAGACTTACATATAAACAGAAAGAAAGCAGTTGCTTAAAATATTCCTCTTTTTTTTGTTTCAAGTATTTTAAACTTTTAGGTTGTTTTGCTCTTCCCCTCTAATTCCAGGCATGCATATATTAGTCTAATGTAGGCAGTTATAAATAATAACTTTGACAAGGGATCTTTGGGCACATTGTATACTGTAATGCCTATTGATCTGATTTGTCACTACAGGTTACACAGAGGAATGGAGTTACTAAAAAGAATTGTCAGCTGTAACTAAAAAACCCTGTTCTACATTGCAAGCGTAGTGAAAAGTTAAAAACACACACAAAAAATCTCCAAACCCAGAATTGCTGGGTTTGTATATTGACATCATTCCAGCTCTTTTATAAACTTGCTGTGTGCAGGTCTTATCTTAGAAAAATGACCCAAAGTTATTGAATATAGCCTCTCAAAATTAAATTTCTCCTCATCTATCATGTTGATGCATTTGGAGAGTGATAACAAGGCTGTTTACATTAATAGCATTTTTTATTCTAAGGGGGGAAAAAAGTCAGTTTACATGATCATTATTTTTCATCTTGCAAACTGCGTAAGAAATACTGTCTTCCTAAATTAGCATAATGAAGAAGCTTCCCTGCTGAATTGTCCTTGAATGTATCTATTAAACTCTGATTATTAAAGAGAAGTTACCCTATCACAGAAATGCTATGGCTTTAAGGGTTTTTTTCCCCTTCAGCTTTAGTAACTGCCATTGCCTTCTGATGAAGAATATACATTCGTACCTGATAGTGATCGTTTTAATATGCTGCAGATTTTCTTGCGTGTAATGGTGTAATCACTAGCTAGCAATGTATTGTATTTCGTAGATTGTTTTGACAAGCTTGTGATTACGGAATGGTTTCTTTTTTTCTTTTACATTTCAGTGGCACTGTGGGTGGACATTTAAAGTTTCATATAGAGTTTGTTGCATAGAGGTTTTTATGGGTTATCATGAACATCAGAAATGTTCTGTGCAAATATCAATAGCTGTCAGGAAAAGCTGAAGTCATACAGATGTTCTATAGACCTGGAATACAAAGTTAAGATATGACATTATATAGGTAGGTGTGTTATGAATCCCTGCTTTGGGCCTTCTTAGTTTTGCAGGTGTTTTCTGCAGAGCTCAGACTTGTGTTGTACTTCCATGCAGAATTTTACAAGGCACAAATACAAGATACTTGGATTCACCCAGCTCCCCTTCCTTTTTGAACAGCAAATCTATTTCACTCTGGCTAAGCATGATTTGCCATAAAAAACCTGAATGCTTTCTTAATTTATCATTAAGAAATGTGTTCAGAGAGCAGACCTGGAAAAGAGTATCACTAGTGGCCTCTAGGTCTTGACATGTTATTTAGCCCATGGCAATTTTGAAAACTATCTTTGAGAGAATGGCCAGAACCATGGAATTCTTCACCTTCTCAGCTTTTATTTAATAAAACCTAAAAGACCACACAAAGTTTGTGGTCTGTGTGGAAGTTGAGCTACACTTGCCAGTACTAACTTCTACTGATACAGTGCGCCTGAATCTGCAGAGTGCTCCCGTGTCTGCAGTCGTGACAGCGCAGGGAAGGGATGTCGCTCAGCAGTGCAGCATTCCCTTGTTGCAGGATTCAGTGCGTGTGCTGCACTGGGTGGAGCTCGAGGGGAGCCACAGTCCCCTTCACTCCTCTCCCCTTGGGAAATCATCCAATACATTCCTTGTAACTGCTTTGAGCAGTGGATGGCAGAAGGCTCGTGATACTGTTGCTACAGAAGGAAAAGACTTTTTACCTATCCCAAAGCAGCTTTCTCCTTCATCTGCTCCTTTCCACAGCTGGGAGGGATGCATCATAATTTTTGTTAGAAAATACCTTGAGTTTGGTTCGTGGGTTTGGGGCTTACTTTTGTTGTTTGGGTTTTTTTGGTTTTTTTTTTTTCCCCTGAACAGTGAATTCTTATAGCATAAATGCTTGGTTGTCTTTTACTATATAGTGGGCATTCTGCCAACAAACATCAAACAAGGTATTGCCAGATGTAACAGAGGAAATAATACAACTGGTAGATACTAATTATTCTCCCAGTATAAAATTGCTTTGGCTGTTCTCTACAGTTTTAAAATTAGGGTTAAATTCATAGTCTAGCTGACACACTGAATTGGTGTCTTCAATGTACTATATCTTGTCATAATCTTGACTGTTCAAGTTAGAACCATGGTCTCTTCTTATCCCAGGATAAACGTGTTAGTAAAACATAAAACCCTGTGGTCTAGCAGAATCCTCTGTTTAAGAATAGGGTGAAATGGGAATATCAGTAATTGCAGACCAGAGCTGGTGCATTGGCAGAGTGAGAAGTGTGGAATATTGCTGACAGCTGATCTGTGCTGTGTCTGTTGTAAATCAGTGATATTAGTTCTTCACTTTCATGAATATTAAACTAGCAACTTTTGTGCTATTTCAGTTTAAAACAGATGTCATCGTTCTTTGCTGTACTAGCAGGCAAAGAGAAGCAATAGAAAGGAGAAAAGACTTGGAAAGCAATGAGGAGAATCATAAAAAGGAAAGAATTGATACATTGAAATTTTTTTGGATAGTAAAGGAGCTAAGCCTGTAACCAGCGAGATATAGATGTGCTCTTTGTTGTTATAAATAGCCCAGCTGAAACCAAATAATAAAGGGTTTTTTTCTGAAAAAAAAAAAAAAAAAAGAAGTTTTGGATTTGTGTAAGTATTTTTTTTCTGTAACCTTTTAGATTTTTATTATATTGCTTGAGCAGTATCTGCTCTGAGCATGTATTTTAAGTGTAGCTTGGAGGATAGTACCCTACACCTGCAAAACTAGAAATAAAGATATTTACAACTATAATCAGATCAGTGTCGGTACTAATTCCACTTTATAAGCACATCTGTTCTGCAAAAAAATTATTGTGTTAGGAAACCTGCTAACTAGAAAATTTTAATTAGTACAGGGTCGCATATAACTTCAGGTTTACTGGGGAAGGCACTTTTGTCAACCATAACCATCAAGGCTTCCTTACCCCTATGAAGAGTAAAATTGCATTTGGCATGGTTTTAGCACATTGCATTCACCAGCTGCAAATGGGGCCCTGAAGCATGAGATATTAAAAAGAACAAACCGTACAATGCTTCATTTCTCTGAGCAATGAATCCCAGCAGTTTAGTCATATAAATAGAATTTCACCTTCATCTCTTCCACCACACTACTGTAGCAGTAAAGCTTTTTTCCTCCTTATGCAATGAGACTGAGAGAAAACACAGTACTAGTGGAGCTAGGATGTTATAAGCAGTAAGAAATCTGAAAATTAGAATCCTGTGCCTTTTCATTTTTCCGTCTGCTTTATCACCCAGTTTAAAAACAAACTGAAAAAACCAAAATAAGCCAACCCCTCTAAAAAAACCCAATGCAGTAGTTATGAAAATGGATAGCAACTGTTATACTTCGATAGCATTTATCTTCTTAGACTACCTACTTATTCCCAATAAACTTGTTTTGATTCTGATACTTATATATCCACCTCAGTAAATCACCATTCACCATCATGGGACATCCAGTCCAAGGAGTCTTTGTAAGGTAGCCCTTGAGGAGCTACTGCCAGGGGAGACAGCCTCTCATTAGCCAGAGCATATATCGAAGGAAAACAGAGCTGTAGGGACCAGAGTTTGTAAGCGTAACCATTGTCTACATAGCATGTACCCCAAATGTGATGTTTTATCCACCTTAGATTTAAGCCTGTTCTGTTCCATGGTCTTATATGAGCGATGACTTTGGTTTGTACTTTCTGGATTTAATCAATGTTCCCCAAAAGCACTGCTTAGTTTTAATGTGGAGTCATTTAAATATTCTTTGTTTATAATTTTCAGATGTTGTTGACAAATTGTGTTTCTGTGTTAAGCAGCAGTGTTACATGCATGTGTTTTATTTCAGATACATATATTGCGATGAAATTGATTTGGCTGCAGATACCGTACTGGCCACTCTTTATGCTGCCAAGAAGTATATCGTCCCTCATCTTGCCCGGGCCTGCGTCAACTTTCTAGAGACAAGTCTAAGTGCAAAGAATGCCTGTGTGCTGCTTTCCCAAAGCTGCTTATTCGAGGAACCTGACCTGACCCAGCGCTGTTGGGAAGTGATTGATGCCCAAGCTGAACTAGCATTGAAGTCTGAGGGATTCTGTGACATTGATTTTCAGACGCTTGAAAGCATTCTCCGAAGGGAGACTCTGAATGCCAAAGAAATTGTTGTTTTTGAAGCAGCTCTGAACTGGGCTGAAGTGGAGTGTCAGCGACAGGAGCTAACGGCTACCATAGAGAACAAGCGCAAAGTCCTCGGAAAGGCTCTGTACTTGATACGCATCCCTACTATGGCACTTGACGACTTCGCAAATGGTGCTGCTCAGTCTGGGATTCTGACTCTCAATGAAACCAACGATATCTTCCTCTGGTATACTGCTGCCAAAAAGCCAGAGTTACAGTTTGTAAGCAAGCCCCGGAAAGGCCTCGTTCCTCAGCGGTGTCACCGTTTCCAGTCCTGCGCTTACCGCAGCAACCAGTGGCGCTACAGGGGCCGGTGTGACAGCATCCAGTTTGCTGTTGATAAGAGAGTGTTTATTGCTGGCTTTGGGCTGTACGGCTCCAGCTGTGGATCAGCAGAGTACAGTGCCAAGATTGAACTCAAGCGACAAGGAGTTATCCTAGGCCAGAACTTGAGTAAATATTTCTCAGATGGTTCTAGTAACACTTTTCCCGTGTGGTTCGAATATCCAGTGCAGATTGAGCCTGACACGTTTTACACAGCTAGCGTGATTCTGGATGGTAATGAACTCAGCTATTTTGGACAAGAAGGAATGACAGAAGTTCAGTGTGGGAAGGTGACTGTTCAGTTTCAGTGCTCTTCGGACAGTACAAATGGCACTGGAGTGCAGGGAGGGCAAATTCCTGAACTGATATTTTATGCTTGAATGAAAGTGTGTGGAGACAAAGCATTTTGCTATGAAGAACCTGTCTGGTTCAGGCCTACTGACACTTAGGTTTTTATCTGCAGATATGTGATCAGTACAGGTAATATGTAACTAAACGCTGTGGACAAGTTACGGGCTTGCTATACTTGTAGCATTGTTGGTGATAAAGTTTAAGTGTAATATTTAAACTGGAAGCTCTTACGAACAAGCAAGTTTTAAAGGCTTTGTAAGAGAGGTGCCTGCTTGCTGGTGATGCTGACTTTCTTTGATGCACCTGTGAATCACCAGAGGATGTCCTCCTCTTTTCTCTCACTAAATGCTGTATTCATTGATCCCTTTTCTCTTTCTTCGTTTCTTGCTTTCTGCTTGCAATTATTTGGGGAGGTAGGGATAGAAAATGAGGAGCCTTGTTTTATAGCTCTCCTTTCTGCTCTTCAGACTCAAGAGATTCTAGTAAACTGAGCTGCTTTTGATCATGGGAGCTGAAAGAAGTGCTTCAGTTATAAATAGAGAAAGCATAGGTTTAAACCTTCATCCTGTCAGATTCTCCTGCAGCCAACTATTTGGGATGGCTGCAGAGGAAGATGGAGAGAAGCAGACAGCTTTCAGGAAGCTACAGAGCAGGCTGTGTCCACAGTGCATGTTTACAGTGAAGGGGGGTGTGGGCTTGGCAAGTTACCCTCAAAGTTCATTTCCTAGAAATCCCACTTTGAAGGCAAGGAAGTACTTGCACATGTTGAAGTTGTACATGCAGCTTTTGAAACCCTACTCCCATGACCTAATTTTTGCTACATTGAAGTTGGTTTGCTATTTAAATGGCTTTTCTTTGAACCCTTACTAAATAAATGGGAATTAATATCTAGCATCCGATGCAGGATAATTTTTTGTTTTAGGTGGGGGGGTTTCTTACTCCTAAACATGGTAGAGGCAGATTATAGAGGAACAAAAGAATGTACCAATCCTGAGTTGGACTTTTTTCTGTCATATAAGATTTCTTGTTAGCGTAGTTGCTCAGTGGAAATTTAGACAAAGACAAGAAGATTCCCAACTGTGATCATATTGCACTTAGTATATATCATCAGATCTAGCAGTGAGGAGGAGGAAGTCTTCTCTAATGGTTAATGTTGGATCTCTTGCAACTGCTTATGGTTACACGTCAGAGGATTATGTGGTGCAGAACTTTTCCTTGTCTAATTTTTATTTTATTATTGTTTTTTCAAGCTTCCTGTCATACATCTGTATTGTTTTTGGAAAAGTCTTAGGGATCATGACTCCTTTATCAGGGAAGGAAACCAGTAAGAAATACAGGTACTATTTAAATATAAGAAAATCCTTTACTGTTGCATTGGGACAGTTGCTTCTCAGAGGCACAATACCTATTGTAAAACATCTCATTCTTATTTCATCTCTGAAGTGGGTTCTATTTGTTATGTATGTTTTAACAAATTGAGGGGACCAAATGATTCTTTAGACAGGCTGAAGATTAATGTTATAGTATATCAACACATTAATCCAGCATAACCCTAAATTCACTTGTCAGTTTTGTAATAAAAATGTTTTTCTCATATGATTTCTTACCAGTTTAATACTATTACTCTAAGTGTTTCTTGACGGTTGAGATCCTGGCCCCTGGCCATCAGAAAGTGCCAGTACATCTTTACAGTGTCCAAAATACTGTCTGAAGTAAGGAAAACTGGAGCGTAGACGTCAAACACTTTATGGCCAAATCCCAGATCTTCTCTCTAGGTAATGAAAGGAGAGTCAGGTAAAAAACTGCCCTGCAAGATCTATGCTTTTCACACATCTTAGTGTTTAATGTTTTATATACATACATACCTATGACTCTGTGTGTGTGTGTAAGCAACGTTCTTTCTGAAATGTAAATACCCTCAAAATATATAGAAAGATGTTTTGTTTTTTTTGTAACAGATGTACATAATCCAGACTGTTAGTGACATCTAAACAGAATGTTCCATGGAAAACTCCCAGAGAGAGATTTTAAAAAGCCTCCAGTTAATTATATTTAGATCTGCGGCATAAAATAGACAAGAGTATAATTGTATGGACTGGAGGAAGAGTTGCTGAAGAGACTGCAAAAGGGACTCTTAAGATTGTGATGAGGTAACGGTCATCTACTTTTAGACAACATCTGAGCAGCAGTTCCATTATTTAAATACATTTAAAAGCAGAGAAAGACGCTAATCAGCTGATTAAGTTTTCTTACAGTAAGCAATTGATGTAGATGTAATTACTCTGAGTGATGATCAGATTGACAAGTTTCTTGCAGTAGCAAGGTGTGTTCAAGTTGTTTGGAAAAAAAATCAGGTGCCTCAGCTGGTGGGACAAATCGGAGAATACTGCACTGGTATAACTAGGCTTGGGTTCTCACTTTTAATTTATGTTTTGGGTTTTAACTTGTCTACACGTAAAGGTGAGGTATCTACTACATTCACTGGCTGGAGCAGAAGTTAGGAGATCAGAATACTGTGTAGCTGTAATATGTAGGAAACGAGCTGTTATTTAATTATTCTTTCTTTTTTGCTCCTTTTATGAAATCTTTTTGACGGAGAGGGATGAAAGCAACCTCTAGCTTAATTCCTCTGAGTCCATTCCAGGTTTTAGGAGCTGGTGCATGTAGAGTTTTTCAATAGCAATGAATAAACATAAGCACCCCAAAACACCTTTCAATGCTTACAATGCAACTTGATTCTGAGCACTGCTTAATGTTAACAGGTAATGGTATATAAGAAGGTAACCAGTACCAGTCACTCGTGAGGGCACTTAATAGGTGTCTAAATGGTTGGTTTAGCAGTAGCATCCCAGTATGAATACACTGACATTTTGCAAGCATCAGCCATATCAACCTGGAATGTAAGCATAATATCGATAGAGATTCTTCCGTATATTCTGTCTTAAACTGTACCTGGCCATCTTTGCAACTTGTATGTTTGAGTTTCCTGGTGAGGGGAATCTGTGATAAGAGAGTATAATGTAATATACTTTCTGCATATCTAAAATAGTATTTAAGTAAACATTTTAATTTCTACATACTTATTGCACTGACCTGTTCTGGGATTATTTTTTTTTAATTTGTTGTGATAAACTCAGCTAACTTCAGGTCCCAGCACCTATTCATGCTGGAGCAGTGTTTGACCTTAGCAGGCTTACAGCATAATTTATAAAGGACAGATATATATAAATATGAAGTACCTCATGTTGAATGTTATTGTACTGTATCTTTAATGTCACAGTGCAGATCTTGTTGGACCCATGAATGTGTATAATCACATTAAACATACAAATAAAAACGGTTCTTAAATGGTTGTTTCCTGCAGTATCTTTGAAGCACAAGCTTTGAAAGCCTTTGCTTAGTTTTCTCTTTTAGCTCTTTCTATTGTTGTACAGTTGTGCACTGATATTTGTTGAGCTTATGTATTCAGAGATCTTTTGATCCCCAAAGAAGTAAAAGTCTAAGGAAAAAACAAGGAAGAACAATGAAAATGTTAATCAGCTACATTGTAAAAAGGTTGACTATTAAGCTAATGAGCTACAGTGAATGAATTCATTTATGTGCTTTATGAAAGACCTTGTCTACCAGCATTAATATTTTAATGTTCTATTAATATTATTAAGTATGTGAAGATGAAGGGGGGAGGGTTTCGTATTTATTCTAGAAGACAGTTGGCACGGGAAAGGTCATAGTTTTCAGTCTCTGATATATCGCAGTAAAAGACACGGTTAGTGCCAAGAGGTCATTCTCTGCTGAAAAGTTAATTATATAATATTATTCAGAATTCTGGCTATTTCCTTTTTTTCCAGGAAACTTGAAACTTCATTTTCAATACTTTTATGGTCAGTGAAGCTGAAGCCCCACTTCTGTGTTGTCCATCTCCAAGAGCTTTCAGATATTACTAGGTGATGATAAGAAATGTTCCACAGTGTGATGCAGAGACATGGAAACTTAATTGAGGAAATCTTCCCTAGTGAAAACGGTACCTTCAGACTTGATCCAGTATTCTGATTAAAGCAGTTTACAGGCATCAAACTTGTCACTTTTGGTAAGTTGTTTTCCTAGAATTCTTACTGCAATACTTGGTACCACACTACTATGTTCTTGATCCAAATTCTCTTATGTGTCCAGTGCTTCTCAGTAGTTTGGGAACTGGCTTCAAACAGGAACTGTGCTATGCTTTGTTCTGCGCTGGTGATACCAGCTCTTACATGTGTGGTAGATGTCAGTGTGATTTGGTGCAGTAAGGACCACATTGGCAGAAGCAGTCTAGCTAGGTATGTTGGAGGAGATCGGTGTTGCTAACAGCCTCAGTTTCTCTGATAAGTAAGAACTAAATAGACAAGATGAATGAATATCTCATCCAAAGTGACATTCTCCTCTGTTTCTGGCTGAAATCTGACAGAAGTGCTAGGACACTTGCCTTGGAAATTGAAGTTAAGTAGAGATGTGTCGATCTCTTGCACTGTGTTCAGTGATGCAGAGAAGCACGTGTGTATTCACACCAGAAAAAAAGGAGTTTGAAGTGGAGGGAAAACAGTGAGGATGTTTCTAGGTTTGGGAGGAAAAAGACTCCAAGAGCTGAATTCCATTATTTGTCTCACATGTAAAATCCTGCTTGGTGGAGATAGACTCTGTTCTCACTTAGTTGAAAAAACTTGTTAGGAGCTGACAGCCACTGCCTCTCACAAAAGCCAGGTCCCATCTAAAACATGCTCCTTGCGAGTGCTCAGCTTTCAGGAGTAGGAACCCAAGATTTCTTGGCCTCTGATAGGCAAGACTGCTTATCCTACAGCCCTGGACAAGCCTGGACCTCCTTAAAGAAGCTGACTGGGACTGCTGTAAACAGGAGGGTCTTTTTGTACCTCCCAAGCTCAGCACTCAGTGGAAGCTGAGATCCTGGCACAGGGGTCAGTTGAGGACTTCAGCTCATCAGCAGTGTTTGGCCACTGTGAAAAGCAGCGGCTTTTAAGTCAGCCTGTTCTACCATGCTTGCAAGCAATCAGTGGGAGCAGGATTACCTGCTGATTTCCTGAAGGCAATGAAAGGAGCTGCTTTCTCACATGGCAGAGTGACCATATTCAAAATAAAATTAAAAAAACCCTTTTTGGCATGCTACTCTGTTTCCAGAAGTCTGAATTTATTTTCTCCCCAGGTTACACATGAAGTGAGGCCCTGGCCCAATTCAAATCAGTTGGAGTTGCCCTAGTGACCTCAATAAACCCAGGATTTTCATTTGCAATGTTCAATTTGTGTGATTATTCCCACAACACAACATAAAACTGCCCAAAAAAGGGAAATTAATTTTAAAATCTCACTGTAATCTGATTATCTAAAATATAGGTAGAAACCTTTCTATTAAATCTTACAAAACTACTGCTCATCAGATTTTATATGCCTGCCCCTGAGCTTTTCTACTAGTATGCTTTATCTTCAGTCATGAATCTATAGGCACAACAGTAAATCTGTATGAAGCTTTACATAGATTTTCACAATCTCTGTGTGGAATTCATAGCATATAAGATGCATAGTGTGGATAAAGTATTTTTAAGACTAGAAAGTGTGTGTAAATTGCCCATAGTCTGTTCAGCATGAAGGAAAAACAAAACCAGCTATTTTGCTTGAAGGCACAGGTATTTTGAAACAGCTTCTTGAAGTCTGCTGAGCTTGTTGATAGCATTGGAAATGCATTTATATTAAGCCTTTAATTGTAGCATTTTAAAATTAGCTTTCTAATTGTTTTCTATAGACAAAGATAACGTAGCTGGCCTTCAGGGATCCTCCATCCTGCTCCAATGGGGTTTACATATGAACAGATACTAGCAAATGCAATTTTCTGTATCTCATTTTAAAGCTTCACAGTTATGTTAAGTGCTGCTTGGGGAGCATCATCATTCCAGAAATAGCCGTGGCTGGTTTTAGCCTAACAACAAATAGGGGCTTGCATGGGGAACTATCTTCAGTGGTGATGCTGTGGTTAAGTACAGAAGAAGGGTTTCCATTTCCCTGAGGGGGAAACACCTTGTGTTGCCTTATGCTGACAGCAACCACGTGCTGAACATCATGTCTAACAATTCAGCAGCCATGTAGAATCGGAAGGCATAAAATGTAGTGGGGGACCACTGTATGAAGGCAGCAGTGGAAGTTCCCAGCTGCGGGGCTGTAGTGAGTAAGCTGATCTCATGAGCTGAAGAACTGGGATCTTGTATCATAATGTTCTCTGTGATGGAAGGTTACAGCTGGGCTGTTGAATGGCATGTGACTGTGATTTTTCACTACTGAAATTGCATTTCCTTGTTATCCTGGGAAGGGTCTCCAGCTCTCCTTTACCCTGAGCTGCCTATTCCTGCTCTTTGCCAGAGGCTTCCATGTGATTGAAGCCCAGCAATTCCCTGTGTGCTGAGACTAAGGGGCCTGGGAGCACCTGGTGGAAAGGACTAGCTGAGGGTGAGACATCCCAGCACTTAGGTCAGCTGCTCTCCTGGATGTGCTGAATGCTGACCTAGCATGGCAGGACATGGTAACTCTTGTGTATATGTGTGTATGTATGTATCTCAGTGTTCCCTAGTCTCACTTTCTCTAGCTAATTGCTGGTTGTGGTTAAAAGGGAAAATGAGCATTAATTCACTTTTTTTCTCAGGTATAAGAATTGTGATTCTGCAAAGGCTAATTCATGCTTCTGTCTTTATGAAGCCAGCAGTCCCAGTGTGCTCAGGGGAAGCGGCAGGGGACAGGACTCACATCTACCTTAAAAGCATAAATGGAAAAGTCTGCTTTCTTCTCTAATGCCTTGTTATTAGAAAGTTGTGGTGCAATAAAATAATTTCATAGAGAACAGTAAGTTGGCATGTCTGGCTTGTTTCTGTAGTGGGACTTTTTATAGATAAAAGAACCAACAAACTGTATTTAGCTTAGAAATACTAAATCCTGCAGAACTTTTAGCATGTGAGGGTAGCACAATATAAAGGCACTTCAGATGTGAGGACATTGCCTTTTGGTTGCAGTCTTAAGCTAAGGTGTGACGTGTTGCTTTTCTTCTTACCCACCAGGGCACGCTAGTAGTGGTACTTGCATCAGACACCATTAGTGCTTAGGGAGAAGTGATGCTGAGGGAGATCAGAGATCTGGAAAAGTATCTAATCAGAAATAAGAGCTCTCATCAGGCACAGACAATAGACAGTAAACTGGCTTCAGGAGAACTGTTCAGGCATCATGGGAGCCAAATCAAAAGACAGAAGGTAAGAATACAGTCATGACAACTATTTAAATAGTTTTATTTTTTAAGTTGCTTATGCTTGAGATTTTCCTAGGTCCTACAAAGAGAAACGTTGTTTTGCTGCCTTAGAATATAGCCCATACCAGTTTTCTCTTTGTCCTCCATGCTTCATAGAGCAGTTTCTTTACAATATATGCTACATAAGCTGTTCTTCGTCCTCATGCCAGGGCACGAGCAGGCTGGCTGACCATGCTTAGGAAAATAATTTTCAAATATAACCTATAATTGTCCTATCAAGCACTCTCCTTTGCCCCTCTACGTAGAGTCTTTGTTGGCTTGTAATAAGACGGTAAATAGCAGGAGTCCCAAGACACAACTGGGAGAGAAAACTTTCCCTGCGCTCCCACCATGTTTCCAATGATGGCAGTAGCAGGGTGCTGTATTCACTTATCAAATACTGATTTTTGCGTCACCTTTCTGCCAGCTGGGAGGGGAGGAGAGAATGATTCAAGATATGGCATAAAGCCTGCTGATGTTTTGAACAAAGATGAACTGACAGAGTGAGTTCACACTGGGTCAGCATTTCGTGGCATTTCTGAGCTGGTATTAGGAGCTTTAAAGATCACTGAAGTGCAACATGAGATGTTTAAAATTTGGAGTTCCTACCGTTTTACAAGCAGAACTCCCAAACAGAGCAGTCACAGTGATCATGGGCATCACTAGCTCTGGGGTACTGGGAAAAGGCAGAGGCTTAAATCTGAACACTGGAGTGCTAAAGGCAAGTTGTGGAATGATCAGTAAAATCAGCTGAAAGATACTGTTACTCTGATTTCATTCCTTCCTTTCCAACAACGCAGTCTACACTGGCAGGCTTGTTGTCACTGGTGTTGAGGGTGTATTTTCATGTAATGAAATATGACTCCCAACATTAGCAGGGCTGAGAGCAAACACCTACTGTTTCCCACCTAGGAAAGTTGGCATTCAGCACTCCATATCTGCCTTTGTAAGAAAAAGGAGAGTTCACTTTTTTTTGTCAGTGCTGAAAAGAAAATTAATTGAACTAAAGCTTGGAATGAAAAGTGAGCAAGACTTGATCTGGGAGGCAGGCTTACAGAATGAAACCTAAAAAATATGCAATGCAGGAAGGAAGTAAGTTACAGCAGGACTGATGAATTAGTAAAGATAGTCTACCCATAATTTCAATGAGCTGAGACAGACAGGTAGGAGAGAGGAAGGTATGCATAGCAAAAGCAATACCTGCACAATCAGGCCAAGATCAGGACCCTTCAAGGGAAAAAAATGTCAGCCAAGTTAAGGGAACAGAAATCTCCTGTCCTTGGTTTCTGCCATTTGTCATGCTGCTCAAGTGATTGTGTAGAGGACGTGCTTTTGCTGAGCTCCTGTTAGGACACCATAGTTAGAGAAATGAATTACTCCAGAAGGCCAGAATGAGGTCTTTCAAAGGTCATTATCAGAACTGGTTTCTCATCAATACACTACTTGATTGGAGGAAAAGACTCAAAATTGCAGGGCTTTGATTGCTGAGGGGGAAGCTTTTAACTGCTTCCTGCTGTTCTGTCATTTTGTGCTAACCCCAAATGGCCCTGTTAAATGGATGTCCTGTTTCCCATTCACTGCCCACAAATCACTCTTCTCCTGTTAATATAGGAAACACTTGTGCATGATAGGAATTGGAGTGGCTAAACAGTAAATCTTAAAGCAAATAAAGAACTCCAAAGCATTTACCTAGTGATTAAGGTGTTGATTGCCTCCCCCCCAGCACTTCATAATATTCAGTTGTGAACTTCATTAAAAAAATACAGAATCTCATGTCTGCTTTAAGGGAATCTTTGCACAAATACTGTTCCCAAACAATGCAATGTGAGCCAGTCCGATTTCTGTGTGATAGCTAATTTCTTGCAGCTAATCAGAAGATAAAACAAATGCTAGTAGTGATGCAGCTGTTCAGACAACAGGGTGTCATCGCTGACACTGTGTGGCACTGGGTGTTGCTGCTGTGAGTTAGGTCAGCAATGAAAACAGCTCAACAGCTCTGTTCTCTCAGGACAGCAATCCTGTGAGAGTGCCTGGAAACGGGAAGTTCCTTGGCCCAAAGAGGAGCTGGCAGCTGAGCCCCAGAAAGGTTTTTCTTCACTTTGATGGATGTCTGAGCCTACACAATCTTACAGATTTGCACATACATACACTCTTCTGTCCAGAATTGAATCATGCCTCAGGTCCTACCATTGACAGCATTTTACTAAAGTCCACATTTATTGTCAGATTAAACTAATAGATGCTGACTGTGCACTGGGATGATATGTGGGCCCCTTTTATACCTGTTCTGCCACAGAGTTCCCCAGGCAGCAGAGGGAAACGTAGGTGACTGGACAGTGAATCCTAAAACAGGTCTAGGTAGCTTAGGAATACCCTAATAATGGTCTTGAAGTACTTTGACATAACTTGAGAGGACAGAGTGAGCAAAAACCTTGCAATCTGTGGTGTCTGTTGTGAGCAAACAAGAAAAAAAAATAACCCTTCTTCTGCTGGCCTTGAAACAATACTGTTGCCTTCACTGCTTTCATACCTGTTGCCCATACACTGCAAAAACAGATGGATGCAATCAAGCGCCTCTGCAAAGTGCTTTGATATCTGCTGATCAGAACTGCTCTATAGGCAGCAGGTATCAGGACAAGTGCAGCAAAGCCCCACTTTCCTCAGGCAGCCAAGATCACTGCTGTGCTCTGTCACTGAAAGATTTCCAATATCCTTAAATGTCACTAAACTGAGAAAAGTAGCATTACTGAAAATCGGGATGAAAATAGCCTCAGATGTAAATCCTTTCTAAACTCTTTGTAATCCTCTACTGCTTTAGTTCCAACAGATCTTCCCATAAAATGAACTGCCAGCCAAAGGTAAATATAAATGCAAAATATCCCCAAAGCAAACATGTTACTGCCTTTTAAAACAAGTCCTTTTAAATAATGTGAAAATATCTTGAAGAAACGAAATCTATTACACTTTATGTTTAAAGATGAATTAATGCAAATATCACAGGTTTATTCTGTGTTACTCCCTTGAGAGGAGTCACTGGGGAAGCAATTTGTTTCTTGTTAGCTAAGACAGGGAGCTTTGAAGTTAGTGAGTTGTCTGTCTCTATGAGTAACCCATTTAATCTTGAGCAAAAGTGTCAAATCCAAGCTGGAGTGAGTTGTGTGCCTATGCATTATTTAAAGCTCTGGCAAGAAGAGGTCTTCAGCATGCCACCCACCAGCAGTACCAGGGACAGTGGAAATGGCATAAAGAATTTCTGGAAGAATTTTTTTTTTGGCTATTAACAATGGACATGCAGCTCTGACGAGTGACTGTCATGAAGAAGGCCTCTATTATGCCTTTTTTTTTTTTTTTTTTCCCTTACCACTAGGCTAAGGGCTCTCTTCAATTGCTTTTTGGTGGTAGCAGGTGAGGATGCTCCCCCCCCAAAGACAGTCTCCATAGTTTTAGGGAAGTTCACACACTCCTGCTCCCTTGACTATGCTCATGTAATTGTCTCTGGAGCTGTGCTGTAGCTAGATTAGATAAATGACCTAGAATTAATTTCAGCTTGGAATATTTTACTGATTTTCGTTTATAGGATCACCCATGTTGGCCCAACTGTGTGGGCAATGTGTTGTGACTGGTTAGGTGATGGAAGGAGGTGCCTCTTACAGGCTGTTCCCCTGCACAGAAAACTTAAAAGGCTGTTGTCTGAAACTACAGAGCCATCGAGTTCATAGCAGCCTCCACCTTCACTGTTTTCCAGAAGCCAGTTTTTCTACTCTTTAATTACAAATCAGACTCTCAGCTATCAATCAGCACAGTTCTACTGAGCTGATATATATGAGCTCTACACAGTGTCAGCTTTTAGCCTGAAGACACTAGCCTTGGGGGTATCAGCTGCAAAGAAAACCTCTGCAATGTGAATGGCCTATAAAGCAATTCAGGGAGGTCAGTATGCATCTGAAGATAGCTCAAAACATTAGCTAGAGGGGGAATATAAACTGTTTATTACAATTGGATTTGCACTGAAACCTACTGATGCAAAATTCATAGCCAACATGAATTAATTTGCTCCTGATCATCTATTACAAAAACTCCATCTTCTCCCCCCTTCCCCTAATGACTTGTGTTTGACAGCTGTGGATTTGCAAAGCTAACTGCAGTAGCAGAGTAGGCAAAAATGTTTTGAAACAGCACTAAAAAAACCTATGAACTGAATTGCCTTTGAAACTTTAAAGTTGCTACCAGTTTGTACAGAATTAAACTTGTCATTTTTTTGTGGACTATGCTTGATCTTTGAGCATCTATCATCTCATTATCACCTGTGTGTGAGGGAGAAGTATTAACCCTATTTTACAGGTGGAGAAATGAGGTACAAGACATCTGAGACAGTCCTGGAAATGGCTCTGTGTTGTAGCACAATCTTACTCAAAAGAAGGCACTCTCTCACCTTTTCATGTTAGTTGGATCAGTTTTCCTGGTCTGCCACAGAATTTAGGTTGAGTTCTCACTGGGGACCAGGCAGTGAGTGGGATGTGCAATGTTTCTACTGGTTTGTACCGGCACCTTGGCATGAGAGGAGAGTAGGGTGGTGTTGTTTCAGATGTTGTCCCTGTTCCTCCTCTGAGGGCTGAGCAGAGGGCTGTAGCTTAGTTAATGGCTTCTGCAAATGCACAATAAAGTCTGTTTATGTAATGACCTGGAATTTATATCTTTGCTTATGAAACAGGAGCTGGTGGCTTTTTTAATGACTAGCATGTAGTGTAAATACTATACTGAGCTGAATTTTTTCCTCTGATAGTCTATGCATGCTGGTGAAGTCAAGGAGAACCGGGCTGGTATCCAAGGACAGAAGCCTGGTTACTTGTCTACTTAAGATACATTGAAATCATTAGAAACAAGATGTGAGAAGAAAAAGGAAGCCTATTTACCATGTGTAAAAGAGCTGCTTTACAGAGGATTAGCTGCAAAATGACTAGTTAAGGGATGTAGTCAGTTGGCCTTCCTAAGGTTCGCCTGTCTTCTCTTCCTACATCAAGCCAGGAGTGAGGTCTAGGAAATACCTTAAAAGGATGACTGTGTGGTAAGGACATCTAGTCCAATATAGTCTGTTGAAAAGGTCCATTTTGTCTGAGGAGCCGAAGGTAAGAATGGTGATATTTGTGTAAAAAATTACAGTAAGAAAAAAATGCTGTAATAATATTCTGAAACTGGAAAGAATCAGAAGTAAAGAGTTAATAACATTTGCTGGAGAAACCTCTAAAACAAGTCAGAAGGAAATGAGGTAAAAAGATATTTTACTGATACAGATTATTTTTTTTTCTTTTCCTTAAACCTACTTTGCTTATAAGCTTATGTAAGCAGTTGTAGCAGAGGATCCTGGCTCTAAACTCAGACATTGGTTTTCCTTCTCTGGTACCGTTAGCTTTCAGGGCTACCATGAGAGGACCAGCTGGATTCACCATTAATTCTGATAAGCTAAAAGGAAATCTCACACCTGGTTCTGAAGTCTGCAAGGATGGGAATGGGAAAGCAGAGAATTTCAGTAGTTCAATGCTTGTGTGCACAGTATGAGAAAAATGAGTGCTGGCTCTTCTCAGGCTAAATGCAATGAATCAACACAGAGGAAGATAACTTGCAAACAGGGTTAGAGTTAAGGAGAATGTATAATATCACACAAAATCTTATATTCCAGAAACAAGGTATCAGATGTGAAGTAAGTTATGGGGTTGGTTCAGGATTGAAAATAGTCTACAAATCCTCTGACCGTGGGATCTAATACAATTTGGCACTTGTGACTGAAGGCTAATTCAGATTTAGAAATTTGTGCAGCATGAATTTTATAGCTGCAGTTTACCCTTTCATAGTTAGAGGACTATTATATTAATAGCATAAACCAGGCACTGTGCAGATTGGGTGGGAAAAGAAAGCTCATTTACCTTGTCTAAAAGAGATTCCTCAAAAAGGGAGATTATGGTAGCTGTGAAAGAAAGAAAAGAGAGTGGTACAGGGCCATGGCTGGGTCGAAGGCCTTGTCAGCCAAAGCAGCATCTTCTGTAAGTAAGGCCTTCACAGCAGAATTAAAAATGCATCCAGTCAAAGGCCTTAATAAGTGGTATCCAAAGAAGACATGACAGAAAGAGATCAACAGAGCAGGCAGATCCTGCTGGCCCAAGTGGCTAGAAGCCAGGAGCAGGGGGAGTGTGGGCCTGCACTTCTGCTGGAAAATTATAAATAAAGGAACAGTGAGAAAAAGAAGGTGTAAGTCATGAAACAGCCAGAATTTGTTTAATGTTTCTCAGGATTTAAACCTAATCACAAGCTAAGTTTACCCTCATGATTCCTCCTCCCATCTCACACCTCCGGGATTTTTTAATTTATAGCCTACCAGATTCCTGTGCTTTTCATGAGCATGATGTACATGAATGGAGCAGTCTAATACCTCAGTGGCTCCAGAAACCTGACAGTGTTTTCACATTGCTTCTCACTCCAATAAATCAAAGTGTTCAGAACTACGGACTGCATACCCAATGAAAGTCCTGTGGTAGGGAGCAGGGGCTGTTAATGCATTTTTATGGCTGTGAATCTCCTGGCTGGCATTCCTGCTGACTGGAGTGCCTTGCAGCAGTTATATAATTGCAAGGAAAAATTTCACTGGTTCGCCAAATTACTGAACCAGAAGGGTTTGCTTACAAAAAGACCGGAGGGAAGAGACTGGAAGGGAGACATAAAGGCAAGAGGCTGTATAAACTGTTGGGCTGTGATCAGCATTTTGATCATTTTAGGAATTTGTCAAAGGGAGGAGAGGGAAAGTTGTGGTGAGAGATGGGTGAATAATTAACCACATATAATTTAGTCAATGAATTTTGCTGATTGGGGTTTATCTACAAATGTGTGTGTGTGTATCAAATATTATTCAACAGCTCTTTTCAGTGAATAATTTTTGAGTCGTAGCTTTATCCTGAGGAGTTCATTTGGGTATTTGATAATTACATACTGAGAAAGAAGTGAGAGTACTAGCACACCAAAAAGTAATCACATAGTGCCTGTATAGTCTCATTGATGTCTTAAGTTGTGAGACAGAGAAAGTTTGTTTGATTTGATGTTTCACCACTGCCTAGTCTCTGAAGAGGTCACTTTAAATATTGGGAGCAATAAATTTGAGGCATTTGGAGTAAATTACACAGCCTTATCACCACTGGATAAATCCAGCTTTTGGGGATCTGAATACCTATCTGCCTGCACATGGTTATGGGTATGAAGCACTCGTCTGCAAATCTTATACAGACAACTAAGCCTATTTCTTTGGTTTATTGCTATTGTTATTCTTGTATCTCTTCATTAAGTTGCTGTACTCCTGGATCGTGTTAGGGCTTATTCAAAAAGGACAGTTTCCTGTAAAATATTTGCAATGGAGCCTATGCATTATTCTCAAATTTAAGGATCTTAATAGTGATCTTTAGTATTCATTTCCAAGGTTTGAGGAAAATGCTGGTATTCTTTAACCTCCTCTCTTTGTATAACCCTGGGCAGGTCAATTGTTTAGAGAATTTTTATTATCCCCATCTTCCGTTTGGATGATAAAAATCACTAGTAGTCATGAAGCTAAAATCTTGGAGAGCTCCATCCCAAAAACTGCAATAGTAGTTAGAGGGATGCATGCTCCAAGGGTCTACAGTACCTCCATCCACAGATCCAGTGTCATAGCAAAATACAGAACACAGTGATCTGTAGATGCTGTTGATGAAGTAGAACTGCAAGTCAAAAAAAATAAAATAGTAAGAGTGCACATTGTTTAGGTGAAAGACTTTACCGGACAAGATGTGAATTTTTAAGCACCGACTTTTGTGGTGACAGGTCAGTTGCATTTTACCTGTTTAGTTTAAATTGGCATCCACAAGAAACCTCTGGACAGCCCTATGGAGCTCAAGCCAGGGCAAAAAATTGTCCTGACTTCAGAGTACTTAGCTTTTTTTTTTTTTATTCATTGGTACATCCATTCATGAAGGTGGAAGTTTAAAAAAAAGAATTCTGTATTCTAATTCTATATTGCCATGTAGCTTTCTCCTGCGGAGTTCACACTCCAAATAGCACAACTGGCCTTTCAGAAAAACATGTGCTCTGCTCAGCTTCTGTGCATGTGTTTGCAGCTCCCAAGCAGATTGCTAATGTTCTTTTTTTGTTTGTTTCAGTGCGTTCTCTTAGTAGGCAATGCTCATGACAGTTTGATTGCTTGGAATTTGAGGTGAAAATGCCCAGCTAAAGAGATCAAGTTGAGAAAGACAAAAATCAGCAGCACCTTAAAATAAGAAAATCAGGCTTTTTTTTTTTTTTTTTAACACAATTGCTTGTTTGCATGTTGCTGAAATACAAAAGTACTTTTAATAACTATTTAAACCTCAGCTTTTTCTAATAATCCTCATTTAGGATTGCCGGGGAGTAATTTGTGGCTGCAGTGTGTATGACAGCGAGAAAAGCAAAGCTGCTTGACAGAACATCAAAGGTTTGTGCCATTGAAGTTCTATGCAGCCATTGCTAAATCTTTCATGCTTGAAACAATGATGAGAAATGATTGTCAGCTATGAAACCAAAATTATATGAATCCACTGCAGGGTTGTGGGTTTTTTTTCTTTATTTGAAAACATGACCCAGCCTAGCACAGTTCACTTGCCAACCTCAAGTATTCTGTCAGGATTGAAAAGGAATAAAACTGAGTCAGGAAGGTTGAATGTATTTCATGCTTCACAAATGTATATTGGGGGTGGGAAGGAGAGAATGCCAAAAAATAAAATCAAGCAGGTCACTACCCAAATACCTCATTCTGATTGTCTTTATATAACACATGTAACAGGCGATGTAGCTGCTTCATGATTTTCTAGGGGGAATATTCAATGTAGAGTGGCTGAAATGGAAGCTGAAAGTTACTGTAGGCTTTAGTTCCCCACCAATAGCGCTGCAGGTAATTTTTCTAGCTGCAAATAAAGTGATCCTTAAAGCTGGATGCTGAGAAACAGAAGTTTAGGGGGGTGATTTGGCTTGTCATCTCTGTCTTAATGAATAGCTTGTTAGCTACTTCTGCACCTGCTCTTCCCTATACAGAGGCCTTCAGGATGTACCAAAGAAAGAGAGCTAGTGAAGAGCAAGAAATGTGAAGCTTTAAATTATCATCATCAACAACTCTGCTTATGTCATGTGAGAGAGGCTGCATGTAGCTGCTGCTGCAAACAGAACCCAGTGTGCAGAGTGTGTGCACTCGATCTATGTGGTTGCGTGCCTGTGGCATGATGGGCTGTGCTACTGGGGTTGCTGGAGGAGTCCTGTGAAAGAGAAGCCTAGAGGGGGAGAAGACAGATTGATGCTAGCTTGTTCAGCAGAAAAGCTGAATAGCTCAGCACCTTGCTGCTATGTGAGGCTACTTGTATGGTTCATTCTGGGGGTTCACAAGAAAGAAAAAAAAATCCTCTCACCAGCTGTTACAAGGGGACTTTATCTAGACAGCATCTATTGTGCGTTACAGATAATTTTTTGTGGTTGTTGTTAAAGGGAAAGAGGAGTGATGCAGCCTGGCTACTATATTCCTCAGACATGAGGGAGAGGTCCCATCAGCCTAGTGCCCTCAATGCTCCCACTGCGAGGGCTCTTTTCTTCCCCAGGCTGCATGCTGATCAGCCAAAAGTTGATGGGAATCAGATTCTTCCATCCAAAGCTCTGTTTTCTTCTCACTGATGAATATTTGCTGATCTTCTCAGCCGTTTGCTTAGCAAAGTTGTGTTCTAATATCCTGATTATAATTTGAAGCTGATTAGCATACATGCACACAGTCAGCCTCAAACATATGGGAACCTTTCAAAGATTATATTAATTCTGAGGAGATGTTACTAGGCGATTAGTCACAAAGTCTGTGGAATAAATTGATACTTCTCTCTGCCTCTGCTCACCTTCCCATTGCTGCTGCACATTTTCTGTACCACCTCTGGCAGAGGAGTTGGAGGTCAGACAAAGAAAGAAATGAAATTCAGTCTAGCAAGAAAAGGTTATAAAGATAAATGGTACCATTTGAATGTGATGCACTTGCGAATGTGCTGCACAGTAAGAAGTGTTGTATGTTGATGAGCTGTGTTTGCTTTCAGTGCTTCTTCATCTTCCATCGTTTTGCTGCGGAGCCAACAACAAAGATCACATTAAGCAATTTTATCTTGAAAGTCCAAATGCTTTATTTAGACAAGGCTTGTCCTGCTTTCTGACTAGAGAGTGCAGCTCTGTGCCAGAGCCTTGCAGAAGTCTTGTTTGAGAAGGACAATCATTTCAAGCAGTTAGATAGGTCGGTATTGTCCTCTCGGTATTAACTTCTCTGTTCACAAAAAAAAAACCACCAAAAAACCCAAACCATCTCTACTTTGTCAGCTAATCTCATTGCTCAGGGGGCTCCTTCAGTAAGATCTGAGCCTATGAAGCCCTGTGTCTCTGCTGCTCCTTAGGGGCTCTGCATCTGATTTTCTTCTGGCTAACATTCCAGTTTGTCCCTGCAGATAGCATCCTTCAAAGATGGGCCCTGTGCAGTGGGGGTGTGCTGTATAGCATGGGAAGAAGCAAAGGGGTAAAGCAGTGTGACAAGACCAGAAGCCAGCAGCTGTTATTGTTTTACTTGGGTATCTGTATTAAAAGATTCTATATGATTAAATTGTTCTACAATTTAATCATATAAAGGTGGCTGTAAATAAGTTATAAAAAGTCTCATCAATATTCCAGCTAGGAGGTAGCAAAATGTGAGATGCAACTGATGGTCAAATGTACATTCTAATCAGTCATGAAAAATTATATTTAATTCACTTAGGTTTACTTGAGAGAGACTTTAAACTAAAGGTTCAGTTGAAATACCCTTCAATTTTGAAACTTTTTTTTGCCTAACTCCTAAAATCTGAATACCCAAGAGCTTCATGTTTGACATTGCAAGCCAGAACACAGTTGATACTCATGGGTTAAATCTCTATACAAATGAACTAACAAAATTATCTCTTCTCCAGCGATACTCCTTTTATCTCCATAGCTTTCCTTGGAAAGCACCATAACTTTAACTAAGAAGGGCCTTGTTATAAGCTTCTGGTTTAAGTCTTGTCGAGTTTTTTTGTTTGGGTTTTTGTTTGTTTGTTTGTTTAGTAAGTTTTTATTGAAGATGTGACTGTGGTTTTTGTTTTGTTTTGTTTTAAAATTTCCTTTCAAGAAGGCTTAATTTTAGAGATGTCCTACTTCTGTAGCACTGAATATTGGTGCTTTCAGCGTAGCCTGCTGAATTTACTCTTAGTGAGAAATAAGTTTTCTCTATCAGCATCATCTTGTGTATATTGTATGTGAATCAACAGTGCCTAAAAGGAGGTACCATTTTTCAATGAATAAAAGGGAGGTGGGAAGGGTGTTTGGTGTTTTTTTGGTAGGGGTAAGCATCCATAGGAATAGTTGCCCTTCAGAATATGTTTACCGTGTTGCTTGTGCATCTCTCCTGATGGCTTTTATGTATCTTACATCATCCCCCTGACTGCTACCCCGCATCCTGCAGTTCAATTCCTGGTGTTCACAGTTGCCTTTATGTCAAATATACAAAGGTGGTGGAGCATCTTTTAGGGATGTAGGGAAAGAACTGGTCTCCACCTCATTCTCTGTGAAAGTAATAAACCATGGAGAAGGTGTGCTTCTCACTGTTGGTCTCCTCTTCATCTGGGTTTGGTTTTCCTGCAATGGATATCAGGGTGAGAGCAGAATAGCACACCTAGAGATTTGCTCCAACTTAATTTTGTGTAAGAGGTTGCTCTAAATGTCCTAACATTACCTGGATAACAATGATACAAGCCCTATAATACCATGAGTTTGAAGCCATTCAACAGTGATGAAAGAGAAGAGCAGGGGAAAAAAAACTCAACAAACACACAGAGTGTGTCAGGAAAAACTCCCATTGATTTATTCTTCACCAAAAATTGTTTTTTTTATAATGCTTTTTATTTTTGGAAAGAGCTACATCTAAAAACTGTTCAAGTTTGCAGAGAAAATAAAATCTATTTTTCATTTTCTCCTTTTTTTCAGCACTTGTGCAAAAAATACTTACTTTCCTGTCCCAACAAAAATGGAAATGCAGAATAACGTGATGGAGTATGTGCATAGTACAGTATCCACTAACACTGTCAACATCCACAGTCATCAGGGTGGTCAGATACTCTTCCACATTTAAAAGTGTATTTTCCCTCTTACTTTCACAGGAATAAACTCAAGTCTTCTCATACCACTGGACAGTACAACGTGCCTGAAGTGATTGTGCAGAACACTTCATAAAAAGAAAAAAAAAAAAAGAGGTAATCTGTCCTACTCAGGTCTTGTACTGAACGTTTGTTTGTTAAGTCCTTAAATGAAACAAGTTTTCTTTCCCTTCCATTATACTTCTTTTTATCATTAGCTGTTGTAACTGAATGTTGTTACTTCTATAAAATCAAGTCCTCCTTCAAATCTGGCTGAGTCTTTGGCCAATTACATTGCAGCACTAAGTTCCAATTAAAGCTTGTCCCTCTTGGTTTTTCTAATCACCAAAAATACCTTCTTCTTAGAAAAGAAAAATTTGTCTTTAAAAAGAGGGATTTTGTTTGAGAAAAATTATTTGAAAAATCCAGGATGGACTCTTTCTGTCTTATCTTTTCGAATAAACTCACTTCAGGAAAAGGCTTAGTTTGGAAGATGTCATACAGAAGGATAAAAGCTTTGAAAAGCTATTCGAGTTTTTATTAGAGACTGGTTGTTGTACTTAGAGAACCAAACAAAAATAAATAATCAAAGACAGAGCTTCCTTCTTGGAGACCTCATCATCTAAGTTGAAAAACTGGGGTAGGAAAAGAAAGTTTTACCCCATCACTGTTACATCAAATTCAAGGTAAATATACTGCAAAGAAATTCCAATAATAAGGAAAACTACCTCAAAGCAAGGAAATGAAGCAACAAAGGATACAGAGAGACTGGAGGCTCTGTATCAGATAGAACTATGAATTTTCTAATTCATTATCTTTTAGCAGGGCCCGTTCCAACCATGTCAGAAGATGGTTCAAGAAACTTTATAGCAGGGCAATTTATAGAAAAATGTGCCTGCACAGAATTTCTGGCGCTTATTGTGTAGAGCTTGCTTTCTGCTGTTCCACCTGTTATAGTGAATACATACATGTGTGTGTGTGTGCATACAAAAGCCCCTCTAAGTGTTTTCGTTTGCAATACCTTGTGTTTTTTCATGCTTTTTTAGAAGCATGCTAAACTGCTGATCTGTTTGCTACTTCGTGGCATAAAATACCCAGGCTAATAATACACCCTTGATAAGCCTGTTCTTCAGTCAGCTCTAAATCAGTTGCCTTTCATTTTATTGAGTGCCTTCTAGTTATTGTGGTAGAGGATGGCGAGATAATGTTTATGTGACCTTCATGAAATTTTCATATTTGCTTCTATTTCCAAGCCATTTTAAGAAACCTTTTTTTCACTTTACATTTTTCTGTCTTGAGTACTTCAACAACTGAGTGAAATTTTATTGAGAGGAAGGGTGGAAAGAAAACAAAACTAATTTAATCATATCAGGGGGGAAGCAAGTTCACTTTCTCAACCCAGAGAACTGTCTTCAAGCTCACCCCTGATGGAAGGTCCATGAGTTTCAGCACTGCAGGTGAATGATTCTGGCCCAGAATGATTTCATCTGTCTGAAAAGGCAGTTAAGTGTGTGTCAATTTTGTCTAAACTGCCAGGTTTTCCTAGAAATAGTGTTCCCGGTTTTCATAAGCCTGGAGACATTTTTGTCATTTCAACCTCGTTTAGCTTATTATATCCTGCCAGCCATGTCTAGATAAACCACACAGAAGGCTGCTGCTTCCATTATAAGCACACATCTACTCTATCAACAAGCCTTCAGTACCATGACCATTATAAAAGCCCTAAAATTTGATCTGCCACTGATGATAGGCAAGTTTCAATTTGTGGCTGCTGGCCTGCAAAAATGATCTACAAATGGCATGTTGCAGGCTGTTATTTTGTATCCTGCAGGATGGTGTTCAAGTCTTCTCTTTTCCCTTCAATGTGAAGGTCATTCCTCCACATCAGAAATTACTATTGCTCTAAGTGACATAGGGAACTACACCAGAAGCTTAATTTAGAATAAAAATACAGGCAGTAGAACAATGTTTTATGTCAATTTCCTTTCTGTGATTTAACAAAAATGTTGTAGTCTCACTGAGCTGGAGATAAGGCCAGCTCTTAAGAGAACAGTGTGTTTAGGAATATGTTTCTTTATTGTTCAAATTGGTGGATCAGTCCTCAAATGATTCTTGCTTTATTTATAGTAGGAAATATTCTTGCGTTTCCTCCATTGCCTTTTTTAAAGTAGCAAAGTGCTTACAGACTGCCTTTTTACAGCTTTTATTTTCATCAAGCTTTCCTGAGACTGTTACTGTTCAGTAGTACAAATCCATGTTTCCTAGTATCGATGAATCTGGCTCTTGGAAAGTGTGACTTACAATGATTAGCTATCTGATTAAACCAAGAAAAAGAGCTGCCTTGAGGGTTTGAAACAAGTGCCCTTCCGAAGATTTGATTTCATGATCTCTCTAATCAGTGTTTTGTAAGTTTAGTGTACATCCTATGCACATCTTTTAAATAAGTGCAGATTGCATATTGGTTTATATTGTTATCACAAATTAGCAGTACAATATCGGTTTCTCTGATGCGGGAAACTCTGAACAGGAATCGTTTGCATTTCTGTTTGAGCGTCCTGGAGACAAATATAATGAAATGAATAGCCTTTTAATTTAATTGGCTTCCAATTTGAGTCTGAGAATAGAAAGCACAATACATTGCACAGTTACTGTAGAAACGGTTGAGGTCAAAAGCTCAGCATGCAGACCCTGCATGAGTCACCACTGGTCCTGTGCAGTAATTTTTTTTTAATTCTCACTGCATCTCCAGCAGACCCCAGGAAGCCAGATAATTCAGCGTTAGTATTCCAAGTAGAAGTGCTGGGTCATTTGTCACTGGTCAGATCATGCTATGGAATCCATTTTAAAAAAGCTGCCAAAATGAAAAACCACATTGTATCAGTGCTCTTATATATCAGCCACAAGAATAAGATCGGGAGGCAGGGCGGGGACGGGGGGAGAAGGGGGAAAAATCTGCAGAACAAGGTGGTACAAAATGGATATTAGTTTGCCAAGAAATCCTTTTCCAAAAACATCTTTCTATTACAGATTACAGACAGTTAAGATTTATGTGCTGTTTAGTGGAGCCAGCCTTGCTGAATACAATGCAAGCAAAAATGGAGATAGTATCTTGCTAATATTCAAAACTTCAACACCCTTTTGACCATAGAAATAAAGAGATATAGCTCTTATAAAAATTTAGCTAGCCTAGGAGCTCATCAATGATCACATAAACCTTTCCACACAGTGCTAAATGTAGAAAAGGGATTTCTTTACTGTTTTTGGACTGGCTAGTGCAAGGTCTGTGCTGCTGCTTCAGTTTGAGTTCATTCATCTGTCTGCAGAAAAGTTCAGAATTCCTCATCTGTGTCTGATCCCATATACTTATGCTGGTACAAAAAAATGACAAAAAGTTCTTGCATATATAACAGACTCAGCTGCACAAAGGGGATCACATTACCCTCCCATTTAATTATTGATTTTTAAGAGCACAAAAGCTATTTTTAGGAGGTTTTGCATGAACAGTTGTTGGCATTTTTTGAATTTTCTATTACAACACAAAATCATTATATGGAACTGTATTATTATTTGCTGAAGGAGATGGAGGAGGTAGTACTTTCCAATTATAGATATCCTAGTGGGCAGCATTTTTTCAAGGAGGTAAAGGACTTGGGTTCACATCCCTCCCTGTCTAGAGGAGATTCAGTCCCTTGCCTTACACCTCTGAGTTAAGTGCCCAGACTGTGTGCAAGCTCTGGTTCAGTCCTCCACTTGTGCAAACCTAACTACTGTACAGAGAAATCAGATACACTGGGACAAAAATAAGGCACAAGCTGGTGTGTGGTTTTGTAACCTGGCAGCAAAGGCACCCACTTGGGAAGGACAGGATCCATAAGCAATCTGTTCATTTTGTCCTCATTGCTCAGCACTAGCAGGGAAGCAGTGCTGTGAGCAGATGCTGAAAACCAAGTTCTCCAGTGACAGACACAGTCGTTGGGCTGTTTGTATCGGGGTGGTCTGCAAAGACCAGCTCCAGTGGGAGGGCTTGAGGCCTCCCCAGTAAAGGGAAATGTGCTATTGTAGCTTTTGTGGAAGTTTGGCAGCTAATGCACGCAGACAAATCAGGTGCTTCCTACACACATGGCCTACACTGTCCTCTGTGGAAACAAACTCTGCTTAATTGTGGTCAGGCTGCTGTCAACAGGTATCCCATAAGGTGCACGTACCCAGGTTGGCTCCTCTGCCTTGACTCTGAACCATTAATTAGTTTGAATTGATTTCTCTCAAGTACCCTCATGTAGATAACCCTCAAATAGAAGGGATTAGCCTCCAGTTTAACTCCGTTGAAAAAGCTAATTGGAGAGAAAATGAAAGGAAAGCATGAAAAAGTGGATTTTTAAGGGGAAAACTTCAATGCACTGGTGAAAAAAAAAGGTCATCTAAGGTGAATTTGAGAATTTGACACAGGTGGAGTGATACTGTGCCTGCGTGGTAATATTGCATAGTGTCACCTACCTTTCAAACGGTTCCTGTATCTATCTGCTATGTTTCACCAGGTCCAAAAAAAGAAGTATTTGTCACTTTAAAGCATGTTATCACTCCTGGTAAAATTGCATTTCTCCCTCTTTGATAACTGATATTCCTCAGATAATGTTGGGACTGGAAACAAAGCTTTTCCTTTTCTCAGTATTCAGCTCTGAAGCCAAGCTTCGCATAGGACTCTTCCCCCTAACCTTGAGTAGCCCCTGTTTCTAAGTGCTCTGCCTTTCAGAGGAAATTGTGGTGTAGTGACCTTTGAATATTTATTGAGTGGCATAAGTTAACTGGTGTCCCTTGAGAGTCTGTACTGGGACCAACGCTGTTCAGTATCTTCATCAATGACAGACAGAGGGATTCAGTGCACCCTCAGCAAGTTTGCAGACAACACCAGCCTGAGTGGTGCAGTGGTGCACACATGCCTGAGGGACAGGATGCCATCCAGAGGGACCTGGACAAGCTTGAGAAATGGGCCTGTGTGAACCTCATGAGATTCAACAAGGCCAAGTGCAGGGTCCTGAACCTGGGTTAGGGCAACCCCTGGTATCAATACAGGCTGAGGGATGAAGGGACTGAGAGCAGCCCTGCTGAGAAGGACCTGAGGGTACTGGTGGATGAAAAGCTGAATTTGAGTCAGCAATATGCACTCGCAGCCCAGAAAGCCAACTGTATCCTGGGCTGCATCAAAAGAAGTTTGGCCAGCAAGTTGAGGGAGGTGATTCTGCTCCGCTCTGGTGAGACCCCACCTGGAGTACTGCATCCAGCTCTCAAGTGGACCTGTTGGAGCTGGTCCAGAGGAAGGCCACAAAGATGATCAGAGAGCTGGAGCACCTCTCCTATGAGGAAAGGCTGAGCGGGTTGGGATTGTTCAGCCTGGAGAAGAGAAGGCTCCTGGGAAACCTTATTTTGGCCTTTCACTACTTAAAGGGGGCTTATAAGAAGGATGGACACAAACTTTTTAGAAGGGCCTGTTGTGATAGTACAAGGGGTAATGGTTTTAAACTAAAAGAGGGTAGATTTAGACTAGATGTAAGGAAGAAATTATTTTACAAGGAGGGTGGTGAAACATTGGCACAGGTTGCCCACAGGTGATAGATGCCCCATCTATGGAAACATCCAAGGTCAGGCTGGACATGGCTCTGAGCAACATGATCCAGTTGAAGATGTCCCTGCTTATTGCAGGGGGGTTGGACTAGATGATCTATAAAGGTCCCTTCCAACCCAAACTGTTCTATGAGTGTTGTAGCCTTCCTGTAGGAAACCCTCTCTGTAGAAGCGATTTGATAGTTATACAGAAAAGAGAACTTGTTTTCCTGCAATGTAAAATGATTTACACCTGGCCTATCCTCACTCTGCAGTATGCTAAATAATGCATGTATTTTCTAAAGGATATTAAAACATAGCTGTAAAAAAAAAAAAAAAAGAAACCGAAAGAGCAGCTCATATAATGCACTGCATCAGGGGACAAAAAATCAGTAAGTATAAATGGAGAAAATAGCTATGTCAGCCCTCATGGAGATAACACATGTTCCTCATAATCTGATGCATGGAACAGGCAGTTCCAAAGAGCAGCTGTCCTGATACTGGCTTGAAAATGAAAGGAAGCTGAAAAATAGTAGAGCTTGCTAGCAGTAATCTGCACAGTACCTAAGCACTAAGAGATTATTTCAAAGCATGAAACACAGCAGTATGTGCATGTGGTAAAACAGTCAGCAAGGAGACTATGGGTGGCATCAAGTGGGTCTGGGAGAGTGCTATGCTGGTTCTGCAAGGGTTAAGAGCAGAGTGGGGCATTTCTACCAGGACCTGCTGCAGGCTGGGTAATAGACCCAGGTGCAAATCTCACTTCACCACCACCTGAGTGATTGAAGAAGTTCTTCCCTACCTCTTCCTTCAGGTCACAGTGGGTTTTTTTGTCTTGTGATTTCAGACTCCTAAATCCAGTCAAACTACTTCTGTTGGAAAAATAAGTACGGGCAGAGAAATACCACCTTCTTCCGAAATCGGCTTTGAACTGGAAGATAGCACAGCTATATATGAGTAAGTAGATCTCAAGAAAGTGGGTGGCATGGCAAGAATTATAGCGGGATCTCTTTCAGGCAATGTGATGTGTACCTCCAAAATCTTTGCTTTACATGTTGATGCTTATTTTTGTTTTTTTCTTCTTAGCATTCCTCTTGTTAAGTGCCTTGTTTTCTCAGCTTACCAAACTGTGCTTTTTAGGGTGCCTCTGTAGCTTCATGGGCCTTGGGGATGTTTTGCACCTTTAATTTCCCAGGGAGTAAAGATGTTCCCCGGGTGTGCTCTTGTCTCTGCACCAAGTTTAATACAGGGTGCCTAGGAGGTGTTGTGATGGTAGTGCTTCATTGCAGGGGACTGGGTGACAAGAGGAACAGCACAGGACTGTGATGGCTACATGGAAGTGGGGTTGCATCGGCAGAAGATGTGAGGAGTAGGGCTAAAGGGTAGGTAAGAAGAATGTTTGTGAATAGGGCAATATATTGGCGGCTTTGTCAAGAGTAGCTGTCAGTAGGAGGTTGGATCAATGAATGTGCTCAATAGCTGCTATGCATCTTTTATGAGCGATTCTTTCCACCTGCTAGGTAGGTTTGCAGGCTACTGTTTCACTTTTTTAGGAAACTCAGCTGTCCTGTCAGGTATGTCTCTTTCATGGGGTATTTTTCTTGCCTGGAGCTGTAAAACAATAATCATACCAGCTCATCTGGTAAGAGTCTCTGGTCATGTTCCATCTTGTAGCAGGAACATGAGAGGAGGGACAATAAAAAGAGAAAAAGGGCACCTCAGCCTCCAAACACACCACCGTGTAACACTGAGGCTGTCTCTCACAGTTCCAATATAATTATTTGCTAAAAAGGACAAATTCTGCCTTCCTGTTTTTGGTACTGCTCTTGGGAACAGCTGCTGCTCTCCTTTGAATGAATGCCTGTGTTCAAATTTGTGAAGTATCCTATGTCCTGTATGGCATATATGCATTCTGTAGATTTTATCTAGGCAGGGAGGTGAAAAATGTAACAGGTCTAGTGTGTCATGTAATCAAAGATTTATAAGTAGCCATGCATTTTTAATGCATATAAAGTAATAAGAGCTGTACAGTAAAAGCAGAAATGTGACATTAAACAGTTGCTCTTGCCAATTTTCCACAAGCCCCATTTCAGCAGCAGGGTTGCAAGACTGCATCCTCCAATAGGAAGACAATGATTTGATCTGGCTCCAGTTAAGGTCAGAGCATCCTGTGCTTGAGGGCCTGCTCAGCTGCTTATGCATAACTTTAGAAGGAGCTCGGTTGGTCAGCCCAAATGGCTAATCAAGAGATGTTTTTAATGCATCCTTTTATTTCATTCCCATAACGGACAACTTCAAAGCCAGTATTTAAAATAAATAAAAAAATAAAGGTGGTTGAGATCAAAGCAGAAAGGAAGTGTTAGCACAGGATGGATCTGTAACCCCCTGGCCCTGGGAACTGCTTGGCAGAGAAAAAAAATCTTCTGTCCCTTCTCTTCATATATATCTTCCAGTGTATTAATCTTCTTTTGGTGTTTTCTTTTTCCTAAGCATCCCACTTTCTCCTTTTTTAGTTAACTGCCAGAGAGATGTATTTTCCCTTACTAGCTGCATCAGAATTTCCTAAGGTTAGGGGAACTGGTGCTTCTGCAGAATTATTGAATTCAAGTTATTTGGTGATACTTCTTCCTGCTTCTGCAAACCTTGCAAGACAGCTAAGGCATATAGCATTTCATTTTCTGGGACATTTAGGTCATTGATTTGTCTGCTAGCCTGGCAGTGTTTTATTTTCAAATTGTAGATGAACAAGTGTAAAGATCTGTGAGTATAATAAAATCAGTGTGAAAAGAGACTAAGGTTCATCACAGGATTTCTTGCAAGTTAATTGTTGGAAGCACTGGCATGCAATCTGGCTTGCTTATCAAATTGATTAAAATGGTTGGAGCAAGAGGCGGCATTGTATCTAAATTCGGCCAGATTCATCTTAAGAAAAAGTTTGTTTTAGAAATGTAACAAGAAAAAAGTAAACGCTAGCAGCTGGTGTCTTGCCATTTCATGATCTGCCTTAAATGGTGTGTTTGGAGAATCCCGTTGATGTGAAAGGTCTGGTATGTGCTGCTTTGCCGAATGCTGCTTGTTACATCCCTTGTGGTGCCTCCTGTGGCCTAAATGAAGTTCTGGTTCAGCAGTTACAATTTGTGGAACAAATATTGATTATATGGTGTCCAAAACATGCCAGATATTTTCTGGTTTTGCTCTGATTTCTATTCTTTCTATTCTTTGCCTTTATGTATTCGGTGATATGTGTTTTGGAGGAGCTACAGCATCAAAATTGTTAATTTTCTGCCCCTCAGCACGTGTGCTGATAAACTCTCCAGCTTTTCCTCTTTGGACTCCTGGCATCCTGCTTTGCTCACGTGTTTCCTGTGAGAGAACTAAGCCTGCCTGCGTGGCCCTGGCTTGTTTCTATTTGGCTTGAGAAGCTAATCTTCACAATTATTGTCATCAATTCAAGCCCATCCAAGTAGCTGGCTTTGAGAATATTTGAAATACTGCTGCCACTGTTTCAGAGACCCAGATGTACTAGCCTGAAACATTTATGCTACTAAAAGAGCTGTGAGAAATTTGGATGAGGCTCGTGTTGACTTTGCAGCCAAGATTTCACCCTTTCATTATAAGACTAGCTTTCAAACTTTTGATCAAACCATGAACCATGATTTAGTTCCCCCACCCCTCAAAATCTAATTTGTAAATATAATCTTCAACCTGAGACTCAGACTGCAATTGTTGCTGATGGGAATAATGTGAAGGAAATAAGGCTGTATAATTCTTTATGTGATATCATTAAATAAAATGCCAGCACTAGTTAAAATATCCACCAAATGCCACAGGTTTATACCTTAAGTGCAGTATTCACTAACTGTTCTTTGGTATTTCCCTGAGGGTGGAAAAGACTTTAGTCAGAGGTGAAGAAACAGTGGTCTGATCAATCACAGACTCCTTGAATTGCAAATAAGAATCAGTAGCCAGCTTAGTAAACATGTTCCCACCAACCTCTGTAATGCTGGTCTGCTGAACTTTCTGCAGCCCTCTCATGTCGTACTCATATGATTCTTTACATAATGTACATGCTGAAATCTTTCTCACTGTTCTTGTTGTTGTTTTTTACACTGCCAGTAAGCAAATTTAAGAATGTGTGATATTGAATGTTATTTGTCCCCAGCAAAATTTGATTTATAGAGGCTCTTGAAACAGAGATGCTCTATCTTCCTATCTGCACAGTGCCCATCATGTCACAGTCAGACATGTCACTGATAAAAGCCCTAACATAAAGTCTTTATTGCACATGAGTTACAAGCAGTTTCTTGTATAATATGCTACAAAACTAGTAGTGGTCTAAGAAATGGTGCTAAGATACTGTTTTAGTCAAATGCCTAGAGTCTTTACAACTATCTTGTAAGAATATGAATATGCAGCTGGGTATTATTACCCCCTTCATCGACTGGTGAACACCAGCACAGCTCAACTGGGACCTTAATGCTTTAGTGTCATTGAGGCCTCTGTGACACAGCTGTCACGCTGGGAGCTGCCAGAAGGGACTGCCTTTGCTGCTGCAGAGAGATGCTGCTGGGAACATCTGCAGTTCCCAATGGTCGTCTCTTCCATTACAGGGAAATCTCAGATGTTCCAAGCACAGAACAACAAATAATGCCTTGTTCCCCCAAGGCTTTCTTTTTGCCATCTGAGAAATCATTTAACAAGTTTCTGCCATGCATTTGAAACAAAAGCCGTCAGTGAGTTGTGTGAATGTTCCCCCCCTTTGCCTTACTCTCATGATCAGATTGAGACTGAATGTCATTTTTGGAAATATGCTTCAGACAAACCAAAGCCATTGAAGTCCTACCTGTATTCCTGTATTCCTGGTGGAATTGTAAAGGACTGTGAAAGATGCAAAGGTAGACGGGATAAGCTAATCTTTTCTTCTGTCTGTAAGCTGAAAAACTTGATGTAATGTTGTGCAAGGTACGGCTCTTGAGTAAGGCAAGCTGTGTTCAGTGGTGCTTTTTAGTTAGAGATACGCTATTTGCTGATGGTTTCAATTCTGTTGAGATCTGGCTGTTGGAAAGTGCTAAAATGGTTTATTGCCCAGGTCTTGGATAAGGGCATCTCTAAAAAAAAAGCCATTTGGGACTCCCTGCCCTTTATTTTTTTGCTTAAAGTGTTTGGCAAAATTGGATTTTATTCTTGACTCAGCAATATATAAATAATATAATTAGATAGCAGCAAGAAGTTGTGTGTAAAGTGATCATAATTGCCTGGGTCTCTGATTGTTTTCGTACAGGTGTCTGTTGTGCTATGCTTCCTGATCAGATTTTGCTGGAGATCTCTGCTGTATGTAAACATAAAAGAACTTGGAAGCTGCTAAGCTTTCCAAAATGTTAGTGTAAACATGTTACACATGTAGGACTAGTGAGCATTTTTGAGACCAAATATATATCAGAATGTGATTAACTGATTAATTAGCTAATAATCAATTGCTATTGGTCTTAGGCAAGTCTGTGCCACGTGGGGTGGGTTTGGTTTGCAGGGATGATTCAGTGTGTCACTTGTACCCTCTGCAGTGGAGATGTCTCCATCTGCACTAGTAGCTGGTGCTCTATTTTCAGAAGTGGGAATAAATGCTCCTAAGGAATAATTTTCATGGCTGATTTTAGGCAATTACCATACTTCATAATCTAGTAGCACCTATCCCTACATAAAGCAAACCCAGACTTCCAGTTCACATATCAAAACCTGCACATATGAAATCTGCCTCTGATGTCTGGTGAGACTGCTAAAGTACAAGTAGTGGCAGAATGTCCCCCTTGGTAATACAAATATTAGGAACCCTTTTCTCCTTCTTGTCCTGCCTGAATCATCTTCTGAGACTTAATTTTAATTTTTTGCCTAGTGGCATGGGAGATGGTGCCCAGAGAAGGCTTCTGCAGGAGTTAGGTTCCCAAGGAATGTGTTTTTTAGGTGGAAATAGCAACAGTGTTGGTGTCAAAAGGCTTGTTTCAGGCTTGGTTAACTTGCTTTTTTCCTTAGTTCATTCATGGTTGAGACTAAAACCAGTCATATCTGGGATGGTTTTGTGTAGTTTCAGCTCTGTCCATCTCACCCATTTTGCTCAAATGTTGAACTGTGCGGCGATTCCTTCTTGGTGGGGGAAAGGCAACCAGTTGCGTTGTATATAGTGATCACTTGACACACAGCGCCTTGTCAAGTAACGTAATCAGCCATCGCAAGCAAAGCTGCATTGGTACATACTCATTCCTTCTGGTCACTTGAGTGTTAGGTTGAAGAAAACAAAGGGTGTTATGCTATTAGAGAGATCTTGCAAGCTTGCAATTAATAATACTACTCATATAGATATAGACTATCTTGTGTCTTAAATTTACCACCTCATACAGATAACCTCAAACTTTTTTCTGAGTTTTACTTTAATATTCCTTAACCTTCCTGTGAAAATACAGCTCTAAAATAAGAACATACTGAGAGGACTGGAACTTCCTCATTAATATACAATTTTGGTACAATACAGTGTGGTATTAATGTCATCTATGATCATGTACTGTTGTCAGGGCACTGCCATATCTGGACATAACGCTATAGCTTTTATAACCTTGTTACGAAAAGCAATTAGGGGCAACATCCAGCTCTGCAGTTACATATCATGTGGAGATGTAAGGAGCTTCCAACAGTGAATTTAATTAGCAGCAAACACAGAGTACTCGGTGACCTGCAGTGCAGATAACACAGTTCTCATCCAGCAATATCGGTCTCTTCCTGTAAAAGGGTACCTAAACTGCTCTGATGCTGGACCCATGCTAACTGACAGGTTTCCAAGGGACTTCCAAGGGAAGGAAATTTCCAACCTAGAAGGCTGAATCAGGAAATGCAGTGTCAGTAAATCCGATCTTGTACCAAGCAACAGCATGGGTAGCTTTGCAATGCTGAGGAGTAATCCAAGAGGAGCTATGTGCTAATGCCAGGAGTTGCCAGACATTTCTCGAGAATGTTTAGAACAGATTTTGATAATCAAATCTGCATTGCACAGAGTAATAAAAGGAGTGGGTGCTTCATTTGTGTTACTGCATAAGGAGAATCATGACATACAACTTTGTGTGAAAGGGAGTCTTTAGGGCTTGTGTGTTGACTGTGATGAAGGAATTACTTCTTTGACATTGAGGGGACATTAAAAATGAATTAAGCCAGACTTGGTTTTGTTAAGGTTTGCAGTGCTAAATTCCAGTCCTCTGAAGTGTCTGAAGTTACAGAAGAAAGCTTGCTAGTTACCCTGTGCCTCTCAAACCAAAAGAGCTGATAATTGAAGCCATGGTCAGTTGGGAAGTAAATGAGGAGGAGGTGAGACATGATTTTGCAGAGTGGGAAAGCTGTGAGCATTGGTAATAGAGTGTTATAGTAGCTGACTTTTACTGCAGACACAGAGCTGGTGCCAGTGCACGAGGCATAACATCCTGAACCAGCTGAGGTGGAAGACCCCTGAGCTTTTCCCAGCTGAGTGTCACTAGCCAGCACAAACTTCATTGAAATCATCTGGAGAAACAGAGCAGGCAGCTGTCTGCTAGCAGGTAGGGTCTCAGGACTTGTAGGTTGTCTGTCTGTCCCCAGTGAACTACTGAATGGCTCTGGGTCTGTTTTGTAGAGCCTCCTTGCACCTGTGTGGTGTGTAGCAGACCTAATGGTGTTCACCCTGCTCTGCAAGGGGCTGGGCAGCCACACAAGAAAATGTCTCTTTGGGTATTTCTGTGGTCCTGTGGAAGATCGATACCTACCATGAGAAGGGCTGCTCTCATTTTGCTGCTGACTTTCTCTCCTGGTCCATGCTGTATGTTTGTTGGGTTTCATGGCATTGATAGAGTCAGTTTGCTGCCTATTTAAATCTTCTTATATCCATTTCCCAATCTGATTCTGCCTAGTGCCTGACTTAAAGAGACATTTCTGCTATGATGATCCTGTTGAGATGCTTGCAGGTGGTTACTTGCAGGTAGCTGACTTTAACTTGAATTTGATCCAGAATAAGAGCAGAGCTTTTTTGGATTGTTCCCGAGTCTAACCTAAAATCTTCAAGCATTTGGTGCAGAAGAAGTTGAAACTGAGCTATATGTGCCCAGAAGCAAAAGGCATAAGATTTCAAATAACTATTATTGAATTTATAATTTCACTGAATTTTTTCACTGAATTTTTTGGAGTTGGAAGGGACCATAGAGATCATCTAGTCCGACTCCCCTGCCGAAGCAGGATTGCCCAGAGCTAGAGCTTGTTACTCAGGACTGCATCCAGGCGGGTCTTGAAAATCTCCAAAGAAGGGGACTCCACGACCTCCCTGGGCAGCCTGTTCCAGGGCTCTGTCACCCTCACTGTGAAGAAGTTTTTTCTCATGTTTGAGTGGAACCTCCTATGTTCCAACTTATGCCCGTTACCCCTTGTCCTCTCACTGGCAACCACTGAAAAGAGTCTGGCTCCCTCCTCCTTCCAACCACCCTTTAGATACTTATAGGCATTGATAAGGTCTCCCCTCAGCCTCCTCTTCTCCAGACTAAAGAGCCCCAGTTCTCTTAGTCTTTCTTCATAAGGGAGATGCTCCAATCCTTGAATCATCTTCGTTGCCCTGGTAGTAAGTGGGTTCCCAAATTCTCCTTTAAGCTGACTTCCATCAGAATAACTACCAAAATAACTGCCTCTCAGAAATGTAATTCAGGTTACTCACTTCAGGATGCTCAGAATTTCTGAGGCTTGGATCTCTCCAGCAGCCTCAGAGTAAAGAAACTGCATTTCAGGCCATAGCCTATTTTAGTTCACTTCAGATCTATCAGTTCACCTCCATCCTTTTTGCACCACCTCAGGAAAACAGAGCAATTAAAACCACCTCAGTGTAATTTTTAGCTCTGTGCTGCAGCCAGCGAGTGAAAGGCATGAGACAGCCTCGCAGACTGCTCCTAGGTCCAAACCTTAAGCTTGGGAACTATCTATAGATACATATAAGGAGAAGGATAACAGTGACGCTATGCAAGATTTCTCTTCAAGTCTTTGCCTTGTTGCAGGTTTGTTCTGTGACGTTGAGTGAGTAACTTAATGTCTTTGGCTTCACATCCATCTGCAAGGGTACAGTTATAGGCCTTCATCTGCTTAGAGTGGCTGGGGTGAATATTGCCATTTTAAAGCTTGCTCTGTGCTCTAACCTGCCCTTGGGGAGGACATGTGGGCGCCTGACAGAGGAGAAATGGGCAGCAAAGCATTTCTTGTTTGGTTTTAGAAGCACTTAACTGGACTCATCTGTCTCCCAGTGGCAGGAGGTGTTTGCAAATACATATGTGTGTGAGTGCTGGGATAAGGTGTGTCCTGCGCCATATGGTATGTGCAGCTGTATGTTGGCAGGTGTGAACTGTGTAACTATATTTGTGTGCATTGAGGATGGTTTTGGAAGAAGAAAGAGGCTGCTGAGAACTCTGGCTAGGTACTCACTTTTCTTGTAATGTATTACTTTAATTTAAATTCACTTTACAGTCAGTGCACATGAGAATTATTTTGAAGGTTTAATTTGCTAGCTGCTGAAAGCAATAAGGTGGCTATCAACAGAGAAGAAATAGCTCGGCTGTTTGTTAATGCTCTTGGGCTGTACTGTAAGTACTCCAGGCAGCTGTAATGGTAGAGGAGCAAATAAAGTATTGTTGCTTTTCAAATAATTTGTTTTATTGTATCAATAGTTTTCTGTTTCTAGATATTTACATGTAAAATATTTTCTGGGGCAGATAGCTGGGAGAATCTCTGTTGATTCTGAAAAAGATTCAGACAGAAAAGCTGTTAAACCATCTAGAAAACATAACGTTTGGTCTCTTATTAGTGGCAAAAACTTCATTACATTTATTATATTTGGATTGGTGCTAATTTTCTGGCCATTTTGGTCAGCAGAAACTGTACTGAATTGCCTATATTTGTACTGGGAATTTAATTTCTTAGGATGGTGAGATTTGATTTTTATCTGCTATAAGCCACCATCTGGAGTAAGTTTATTTGTGTTACGTGGCTTGCATGTATTTGTACTTCATACTGAGATCCCTTAAATTGAATTCTCTGAATTTTTACATATCATATAAATGACATTTGCTTGCAACACAGTGGAGTGATTACAGTGAATACTAAAATGGCAACATTCTGCAGTAAAAAAAATTACAATGTAAAATGAACATTCATTTACAACAGAGTGTAAATTTATACTATTTAATGAAATGCATTCACTGTGCAGTGAAATACTTCTTGTGCCTATTGAAATACAATTACAAAGCACTGAAACTTATAATATTTAAGAGACATTCTGTTACACAGTAAAAATTGTGTCATGTTTGTTAAAGAGTGAAATAAACATGGTCTGCGCATATGTTTATTTCTCTACATAGATAAAATTTAAAAAATTATATCATCACATCAATCTGCTATAGACCAGTAGTCCTATACCTAGGTTATTCAGTATCATTCATGTTCTATCACATAGCAGTAGTAGGTCATTAACTGTTTCCTTGAGAAGATGCCTCAAGGTGAGGGTTACAAGGGGACGTGGCTTGGCAGGGACTGTGATTTGGTATAGAAATTTCTGGAGCGGGTGTCATGTGACAGATGAGCAAATGCTTTTAGGTGGTAGGTTAATCTTCTTATCCATCCGCATGAGGTTGGTGGGGCCAGGAGACATTGATGTGTCTCTTAGAAGGAATAAGAGAGACTGACCAAGAAGTTGGTTTACAAGCACAGTGGCCTCCATGTGAACAATTATGTACAACCTCTCTCTAAGCCATAACAGAGATCTCTGGATAGACACTATTTTGCCACCATTGAATAGAATATACTTTATGGTACTTGGCAAAAAAAAACCCTATTGCCCACATGCTGAACTTGTTTCAGGGAGGGACTCTTCCAGCTCTTGCAGAAATGGCTGCAGCAAGGAGTGGTTGGGGTGACATTGCAGCTGGGGGCTGTTATTCACACAGGTGCTGGAGATGATTGAAGCATAAAAAGAAAATGCATTTGTTGCAAGCCCAGTACTGTTCACTGCCATGAGAGAAGGCTAATGACACAAATGCATTTGTTCTCTCATAACTCTGCTTTCCGTAGACATGTACAGACAGAATGTATATGGTTTTAGACAGACTCAGAAATGGTCTTAATAGTATATGCCTGGTACTTGCACTAATTCATTAGACCATAATTGTGCAAGTGAAATGCAGGGTTTCTGGCTATGCCTGTTCGGGGTTGTTCTGGACAACCATCAGCCATGCCATCAAAAGTCATTTTTCCTTTGTTTGATGCAGTGTTCCTTTGACAGTCTTCAGCTGTTCTGTAAAGTTTATGGAAAAACCTGCTAGAGGGAGCCCCGGCCATCAGGCTGCGCTGGCATCACAGCTCCCACACCTGTCCCTTACCGGCACTGGCACTGAGGCTTCCAGGGGAGGCACCAATTACTGCCATCCTCAGGCCACTCCAACTGATGGCAAAACCTGCTCGTTGCGCCTCAGGCTCTGGAGAGCACCCGGGGGTGACTTTAGATCATGTCAGCAGGTGGTGGTGGGCAGACATTCACTCATGTTGTTGGGGTGAAAGTCTGTGCATTGGAATTGCTGGTGCTAAATTAACCTATTTATTTGCTGATACCAGTGCAGCAATCCTTACCTTTCCACGGACCCCAAAGAACAGGCAGGTTCTCACTCTAAGAAAAAAGATTAAACACCCCAAATAGTGGTCATCAAATAGTGGTCGTCAAATAGTGCAAAATGCTTTCAGCAGTGTAGATTCTGAGCTGTTTTCTCTTTGTAGCCATTGTTAAATTGCTGACTGAGGATAACCACTTATCATGGTTTACATGCCCATTTCTATTCCATAAACGCAAGGAGACTTGACTCTCTTGGGCTAATAACTCATCTGTCCATTTCTGTCTTCATCTCAGCTGAGGAAGTTGTTATATAAAATAAATGCAGTGGAGATGAAGCTGGACATTCCCTCTCCCCTTTTCAAAAACCATCAACTCATTATGTTGCCAAATAAAATGTTAAGACTTGATGTTCTGAAATAACAAAATCTGATTTCCAGTTGCCCTATTTATTTCAAAAGAGGAAAACTTGCTATTTTTTCCAACCAAAATAATGGCTAAAATTGAATGGGCAAGAGGTTCAAGAATTTGCCTGGGTTAACTTATGGCTTTGCTGCTACTATTTTTTTTCCAAATTGCCTGGACGTTGCAGAGAGAGGAGCTTGTCAGGGTTCCTCTGTGTAGCCTTTAGGCCCAGATGCACAAAGATATTTGCTCTCTGCTTTCACTTAGGGACTGAGGTGAAATGTAAAACTAACTTTTTTCCTGAGTGGGTCTGGCATAAATATTCATTATATATTCTCAATAATGGTGGTCTTAAGGCTCAGTGACTTCCTTGGCTCCTTTTAGAGCATGAGCAATGCTTAGCAAGGGCGAAGTGGAGGACTCTGAGGAGACAACTGCAATGGAGCTGATAAATGGGAAGGGGAAAGTCTGGGTGGAAAGTGACAGGAAGTGAATGAGCGAAGGAGCTGTGCTCAAGGAGAAGCAGGTCAGGGGAACAGAGAGGATGGGCTAAGAGGAGGGCTCAGGGTGCCAAAGGAGGGCAAGAGACCCTGAGAGGACATGTGGCATCCAGGGAATCCAGAGCTGGAAGGAGGAGGGAGTGCCTGAAATACCCTAAAATAAGGCTAATTTGAAGAAAGGCAAATTTATGAGGAAAGTGGGAAGAAGGGAGGAAGAGAAAATGACACAGAGGCTATGCGTGGATGTGGCATTTCCAGCCTGAATGTATACACTTGGCAAAGGGAAGGTTGCAGGAGGAGGGCAGGGGCATGATGAAACCTGCTTGTAGGGCAACACAGTCGCTGTCCCCCTCTCTGCTTACCCTCCCTGGCTCTACTGTCCCCCTCCCTGCCTTGCAGCTAAATTTGTTCTGCTTCTAGTACTGTTTCTGTGCTAAACCAACCAGCACTGTACAAATTAAGAGGACAAGATGTTCAGAAGTGGCAAATTCACACTTTTGTGTGTGTTTTCTTAGCACATAAAAGCGAATTTAGATTGGTGGTGGGGAGGGCTACCAAATTTGGGGGATGGGGGAAACTGCACAAAAAAGCATTTCGGGACTCAAAGAGCTCAGTGCAAGATATCAAAGCAGCTTATAAATGAAGCTTTGAATTAACAAGGTGGGTTGCAGCAGCACTGATGCTAATAATAAATGGCAAGTTTCTGCCCATAGAGACCTGAGCAAACCCACGCATTTTCTTGAGACAGGTCCCTTTTTTTCTTAAGATTACTATTTCTGCAAATTCAGAACAAAATTTCCTAGCACTATTTGACCACTGTGTCCTCAGTTTCTCTGGGTCAGATGGCATTTAGCATCCTCTGTATCCCTGTTGTTTTGGCTCTCTGTTGAAACGAGTTCTCTGACATAGGACACGATAGCTTCCAAACAGAAGCAATGCAGATCAGCCTGGGAAAGCTGACAGCAACTCAAGGCTTGGTGGTTGCTTTTCAAACCAGGGAGCTGCTCAGTCCCACTAGAAGCTGGCTTAATTCTGTGGAAATGAAGAACAGAAGAAAATCTTTTCTTTAACTTAAGCTTTTCCCAAAGAAATGTCAAGGAGAACACATCTGGCTGTCTTCTACAAGGAACTCATAGATAGGGCCTAGATTTTTAGTTATGCATGAACTCAGAGATACAGATTGGAAAAATTCCCTCTAGGCTGAAACCTAGTTTCCTAATTCCTTGAGCCAGAAGGGACTTCTGCACCTGAACTGCTTCTGTAAATTCAGACTTTGAGATCAGACTCCTGCAGCTGTGCCATAGCTGTGGAAGGATCTGCTACCCCCTTCCCTTCTCTGTGACTCAGCAAGGATTACATTTTTCAGTGCAACGGTTAACAGTTCAAACACAGGGAAAAGAAGCCTGAATATGCTACTGGCAGTTGCTAAGTTTAATAAAAAGTTTCTTTTCACCTGATTTTTCCCAAGAAAAGTGGCTTTTCAGAGGAAATGGTACAGAGTTCTTTTAAGGAGGAAAAAGGGAGGGGAAATCCAAACCTATTTACCATGTCAAATCCAGCAAGATTCACTGAAGAAGGGAAAAAAGTTTGAAACCTCTAAGTTTTGCATTAAGACATAAAATTCAATTTGGTTTAAACTGGAAGCACATTTCTCTCCATTCTAAACACACCCAAAGTTGACCTTGAAGTGCTATCCTGTTCTCTTTACTTGCTCAGCCATCTCTAGCAACAACTTTCCTTTTATCAAAAAGGAGCTAAAAAGAAAGAGAACCTGTTAGAAGTCTGGAACTAAAATCTGAAGTCTCCTCTCCTTCAAGTGAAGGAAGTTTTTCCTTCCAGTGCTAGAGTTTCTCCAAGGGAAGTGGTGTGCACTGATACTCGCCCCATGATGAACAAAATCTCTCTTGCCAATGCATTAAGTGCAGAGATGCAATACGTTGTCATAAACCCAGCCCAAGACTCTCTTGCAAAATAATTACACTTCAAGGAAATTTTAATTTCATGTTAACGAGACCCCCTACAATCTTTGCACTCTCAGTCATATTAAAAACTGATTTATAATTAAAGACAACTGCAATGCCACTACCTTTGCATGAGAGAGATCTTTAGCTATCTCCTCTGAAGGGTTTGAAAAAAAAATTGAAAAACATGAGAGAAAGGTTTAATGGCTGCTTTTCCATGTTAATAATAACAAGTGGCTTTCACTCATAAGTACCTGGAAGCGTGGAATATATGAGAAAAAAATAATCTTTGTACATAAAGCATTCAAATTACAGAAGGAAAGATGCTATTTGCTTAAAACCAAGAGTGTATTCCAGGTGGCATAATATTTAATAACTGTATTTTGCCTTTAGAGAGGAACTGAAATTAATACCTTGATCAAAATTTGACAGTTTACAGAGTTCATATTCAAGATAGGGATGTTTGCAGGGTGGATGTTATTGAGAAGCCTCTTAGATATATGTTAGCGTAACATAAAAATTTCTTGTTGTTATTATTCTTGCCTTCTGCTCTTTTTTTATTTTCTCCAAGATTTACAAAATAAATAGGTCCCTAATGTATCTACATTCTTCAACAGCATTAAAAAATCTGGGTCTGATTAATTAAAATCTCATTATCCATCATAATTGCAGTAGGTATGCAAAAATATAAGATCTATTATTCAAGGAATTAATGCATTTCTAGAACTCTTTGGGGTTCATATGAGAGTTGGAAATGAGTACTGTATAATAATTTCTTTCAGGAGAGCTAATTAAGTCTGTTCATTTATTCAGTTATCTAAGCCTAGTCTAATCCCATATACCGCTAAAACCTTGTGATGCTCCCAACTTCATTACTGATTGGAATTAATATGAGGACACAAACAGAAAAATGTTCTTTCCATTTAGTAATGCATGGGAGGTGCCAGGCCCAAGGTGCACAGGGTAAATCTGTAGCCTGGCAAACTGCCCTTTTCTTCCATCCAAATATCTGGACTCCTTTTAATAGGAAAATGCTTCAGTCCTTCTGGAGTCTCTTCAGATAAACACAGCTAAGGCTACCTCTATTGCAGCTTACCTTTGAACCCCAAGAGGTCTGGGGGAGGAAAGGGGAAGAAGGGAGTTTGCAAGCAAGCTGTGATCACAACTCTTGTTACAGTTGGCATTTACTTTGCACAAAGGATCTGTGTTATGGGAAAAGAAAAAAATGGTCTTTGTGGTCATCCTTATCCCTTTCTGCTTCTCTGCCTCATGCCAAACACTGGTGTGTATACACAAACAAGAAAAGAGCCTACTTGTCAATAAACAAAGGGTATTTGTTTAAGATGAGGATGAATTTTGAGTACATCTGACAGTTCTCTGTTTGAGGATGCTTACTGTTAGGGTGGGGAAAAGGCCATGAGATCTGTTGTCTCCTGTCTCTTGTTAAACAGGCTATTGGTTACTTCTAGAATATAAAACCCAAATACTTTTTTTAAAAAAACAGTAATCCAAATTATTCTGACTGTTTTACTCTAATTCTGGGGATTCTTTTACTTTGGAACTATTGTGTGATAATACATTAGTAAAAATGAGAAGGTGACTACTTGCTGTTTGCAAGGAAAAACCAGTGTTGTCCACCCAACACCGGATGCCAAATGTAATTCAGAAACAGGCTAAAAGGAACTGTGGCCACAGCCTCATACAGCAAGTGCAGTGCTTGAATATATTTTATTTTGAGGTCAGTTGTTTTGCGATGCTGGCTTAGTAGATTCGAGAATTACGTACAATGTGACTGAGTTTTCATTCCTTCAATCACGCCCCTACTTTATTTTCCCCCAAAACTTTCTACCCCAATATAGGTGGTTGAATAAAGGCTAAATTCTTCTAGCCTGGCAGTGCCACCAACAGACTGGCAGCTTCCCAGAAGACATAAATGCCTAAAAACTTGTTTCGCTTCCCATTTGGAAATGGAGCTCTGCTGAAATTGAGCTCCAGGAAACGAGTCTTGGTATGTACCTTTTGGTGTTGATAACAGGTATCCAAGCTAAATGTTTACAGGGAAAGCTCTGGAGACTTCAGACCTCATGCAAACTGGCCATACTAGACATCCATTTGATTTCTTTTCATAAAATTGTGCCATAAAATTAATACTTAAATCTGAAGCTTTTTGAGTATGTTGTATGCTGTTTCCTAAGGAAATCAAAGGGAAAAACAAACAGCGGTTCTGGAAAATTAGCATGAGTATATTGCGTTAGATAAGAGATCTACGACATTCTTCTGTTTTGCCAAGGAGAACTGAATCCTTGCATTGCTGTAGTAAGGGAATTATTTACCAACAAGATGATGTAATAGAGCAATGGGGGTTCTGAGTAAACTGACTTATAATTTGCTGTTTTGCATATGAGTCTGCAGACCTCCTTTCTGGTGAACTGAAAGCATACATAGCCTTACCAGATAGATGAAGTGGCGTCAGCCCTTTAAAATTCTTAGCGGTTTTTTTTGGCCGTGTGCAACTTCTTCATAAATTCTACATCCAGTTCATTTTTTGCAGCCCGGGATGCTACAGCTTTTGATTAGCTAGGGTTTGGGTTTTTTCTTCCGTTTTGTAAAGAATCTCCATTATTAGATGCTGACACCAATTGATTACCCCACTTTATTACATCCCCTAATAATACATAGCCAATTAAACCCCTCTGCCTTTCTAAGGGTGAACAAGCCATGTAGACTCCTAATAGTCCCACCACAGCATGTTGTTCCTTTGTTACTAAGGCAGCAATTAACAAGTTTTTAATGGAACAAAAGCTCCCAGAGACAAGCACAGCATGATAATAGGAAGGTATCTACTTTTTTTCTTCTCAACATGGCAAGATCTTGTATAGCCCTTCCCCCCTTTGAGTTGAACAGCCCCATCAAGGTGCTCAGTGTGGGATTTTTATTCCTTTGCTATCTGCAGCAATGCATCTAAAAATAATGATATTTACACGTGTTCAGTTATTAAAGGGTTCTAAAACATAAATCTGAACTGCAGTTCTGTTAAAAGCAAGAGGTGTTTTAATGTCAGCAAAGGGGAAAAATTATCTTTTCTTTTCCTTTCTTTCCAAGATGATCTCTGTGGTGCCATTGAATTCTGCACTGTCAGGTTTTGCTGATGGAGTAGGTGTTTTTTAAAGTGATTCTTCCAGTTTTTCATGTCATATTTATGCAAATTAAAACACAGCAAGAGAAAGAGAGGCCAAGAAGGAGACTTGTCATCTTTCCAAAATAATCTATATGATTATTTTTTAAATAAAAGTCTCAGTTGGGAAATAATTGCCTCTGTGCCTGAGATTAATAATAACCAATTTGATATTGTTTTTCATTAAGAGAGTTGGTTTTCAGCTGAGCTATTTAAAAATCTAAAAAGACGCTTCCTTAAATTCTGTCTATTTTTAAAGTAAATGAGATGTTCTTAAATATGTTACGGAATGCAAAACACATTTTTTCGCCTGTGAACTTCAACCTGTCTGGGCTTAATTTTGTGTTTTGGTACATGCTAGGTATTTTTAGATCTGAAAGAAAAAGGACTGTTGCCTCTGCGTTACTGGGGAGCCCTAGTGTCCTGATCTACTCTTGAATGCCCCTTCTGCATGGGGAAAGAATGGAGTGGGCTGGTGGGTGGCTGGCTGGGAGAAAAAAGGCTGGTACAGGAGTCAGTTTTTCAGAGTGATGGAGGAGCCCTGGGTAGAACATCAAACTCCTCTGTATAATCCATGAATGGTATTGTTGTTGTCCTTTGTGGGTCTTTTTTGCAAATGCAACTTTAGGAAGGCTCATCTGTCTCCCACTGAGTGGCTGGACGGTGTCTGCCTTGGTGTCAGGAGGTACGAGTAAGAAGAAGGAGAGCTTGCCAATTTGGAAAGTTAATGATCATAAATATGTCCCTTTTCTCCCAGTGGAAAGTAATGTTTCTGTCTAGGAAAGCGTAGTGTTTTAATTTTTAAGGATAAGATGTCACAGGAGATGCACGTGGGTGTTTGTGGTATAGCCCATAATCTGTGTCCTTTGGAAAAGCCTGTAACTGTGAGAGACCTACACTAAAACTGGAAACCACGTCAAATGTGACTAATTTCAGGCTGTGCTGTGAACTTAGATCGTGTTGGGAAGTTGTGAAGAGAATTCGTCCTGAGCTTTGAGAAGAGATTTCAAATTAAAGGTTACATGAGCATGTGCTGAATTCATGCATCTCCACATATACCTGGATCTGAAAAGGTGCTGCTTTGGTTGTTTCTGGTTTATTTTTCAAGGAAGTCCTGTAGGGAGCTGGTGCAGTTCCTCAGTACTGTTGGTGTACCCGTGGTTTGTTTTCATTTTTTTTGGTGGTTTTTTTTTTGTGTTTTGGTTTGGTTGAGTTTGTTTGGTTTGGTTGTTTTGTTGTTTGGGGGTTTTTTTTTGTAATTTATTTATATATATATTTTAAGCTAGAAAATAGTAATTGACTCTAAAGAATTTGACAAAAATGTTGGCCTGGAACCTTTGGCAAAATTTAGATTCACTATAGAAGCTCATGACTTGAAGCTCGTTTATTACAGTTCATTAAAAATGCAATGGGTGAGCTGGTATCTGTCAGTGCAATTAGTCCAGGGTGAGGGAAAAACAAGGACTCATTTCTTTTGGATAGTAATGGCCTCTGTGTTGGACTTTTGTCTTCATAAGCAAATGCTTTATCAGTATGTAGGAAAAAAGGGTCTTGCACTTCAGTGCTGTCACTTTGGAGAGATGCTTGAAATGCTTTAGCAGTCATGTAGCTGCAGCAAACAAAATGTTAGCGCAGTAAGAGACTAGAATAAAACATGAGGTATAATCACACCCTTGTAAAATAACTGATGATACGTCTTCATTGGGATCTCAAGCTATATTATGTCCAAAATAGTACAGTACAGTACTACAGAATGAGAGAGGATCTGGAGACATGAATTTTAAATGGAAATTTTCTTCTTGTCTTTAGCCTTAGTGATGGAAAAGTCAATTTTAAGCAGGAGATGTATCAGGGGGTGTGTGACTGATGGAGAAGGTGCACTTCTGCCTGCCCTTGCTCATAACATATTAAGAGGGAGTCAATTATACTGGAGGACAACAAATTGAAATTGAGAGGAACTGTCTGCACCATTAAGCAGTGTGACTCTCCAGGGTTGTGTATGCATGTCTATAGAAACTCTCAAGAGGAATTTTACACAGGTGAGCAGATTTATCTAGCAGTATCAGTCCCTGGTTTTATAGGACTGAATATGGCGAATCAAGCACTCGGTGACAAGGTACAGGAGAAAAGTCCTGTATAAAAGGAACATTTTGTGACTCTGCATATCCATGTTGCTCACCCCTGAGAACTTTCCCTGCCTGCAGTAATTGAATCTTGTTGTTCCTGCATTGGTTTGCACTGTAAAGTGGCAATATAGTTTCAGACTATCGTGATGATAGCGCAGCAAGAGTCCGTGATCAGGCTAGCCTTTGCCTAAAGGTTGTGTGGGATGTATGGGTCAAGCAAGCTGACCTACCGTGAAATGTGCATGCAAACTGTGTGCTCTGCAGCTTAAAATGTCTCCTTGAGCATCCCATGTCATGGTTTTTCCCTATTCTTCGGTACAAGGAGAAGTGAATTGGGTCCCATATTCACAAAAATCAACAGACCCTTGCTCCTGAAGAGTGCACAGGCCCGCAGAGCACGTGCAGGTGGGAGGTGTGAGCACACGGGTAATTTTTATCAGATGTTTCCCTTGCAATAAATTTATTTGAGGTAATTTCAATAACTTGATACACCTGCGCTTTTCTTAATAGGCTGTTAAACCATTTCAAACTGTCCAAATCTCCTTGTGTACAATTGGATATACAAAATCATGGTAATGCCATTTCTGAGAGGAACAAACTGCTGTCAGATTCCCCTCCGTATTCTCAAAGAGCGAGCGTACAATTGCAAATCCATTGAACTGCACTCCATTATCTCTTATTAATGGGAAATTGTCCATAAATTGCTGAGGCGTGACTGGTTTCTTTTCCTCAACACAGCTGCAGTCTCTTTATCCTGTGATATTCCAGCCTCTCAAAAATAAAAAGAAAAAGTGGTGTGTAGGGGTGGGAGGGATGGGAGCAGGGGGGCTTGAAACCACTCTCAGCAGCATCTTCCAGCAGCCCCTGGCAAGAGAAGCTTCTTCCCTGCTGCCAAGCTGGCCCAGCATGGGACCATGGCTGTGACTGGCTTCCCAGCAAAGGGGTGGAAAAGGTTGATGAGCAACAAGAGGGGAGATACAAAAGCAGGACCATGAAAAAGGAAAGAATTTACCATGGCATGGCGAATGTGAGGTTATATGAAGAGAAACTCTTCTGTTCACAGCACTGTAGTGGACCACAACCCCATTGGCAGGATGCCCTTTCAATAACACCGGCTTCCCCTTCTCCTCCTGATACTCCTTCTCTGCAGAGGAGTGATGTGTGTGGATGATCTCAGAGAGTGACTCAGCACCTACCAAGGGCTGTGGAAAGTCCCCTCTTACCATTTTTATTGTAGCCGCTGGGAACGAGAAACCAGTTTGATGGTTGGATTTCCAAAGGGCTCAGTGCTCCTTGGTACAGAACAAAAATCTGCCATAAGCACTACAGAAGGAAACACTGAAGACTGAGAGTATCTAAATCTGGCGCAGGGCTGCTGTAATTGATAGCTCAGTGCTGCTTGAAGGGGGAGGATGGTGGACAGTAAGGCAGAGGGGAGACTGGACTCTTAAGTCAGGAGTCAACACTGACATGTGTTGAAGTTGGGTCTCGCAGTGATCAGCTTGGCAATCCTAATTTGTCCTTTACGTTTTAGAGCCCCATGAGCTATCTGTCTAAACTTTGTGCATTTATACAAGCAACACAAATGCTTCTGAATATCAGGAGACACGGGGCAGAACAGAGGTCCAGGTGCATTCAGTGGCTGCCCGTTCTGCATGGTCCCTTGCCTCCTGTCATGATGGGATGAGGAAATGAGCTACCTTGTGTGGCGAGTAACAAAAGGCCATACAGTTTTCCGTGTGTTAATTATACTACAGACTGTTTAGTTCTGTAAACGAACTGCTTGGCAAGCTTTCAGAACAATTGCACAACTCCGTCTCCTGCTCTCTGTGATAGCGTCAAGAGCAGCTCAGCTGTGAAGCTGATGAGCTTCGGCACCATCCACCTCATGGTGGACGGCTGATGAGAGCCTCTGTCCTGTCAGCATGCAAAGCAGGGCCCCTGAGCTTATGCACCAAGTTAGTGGGACTAAATCGTGTGGAAGGAGAGAAAAGACAAGGGGAGCTGTGCAATGCAAGCCGCAGTCGAGTTAGGGAAGAAATAAGATCTGATTAATGAGGTGCATGGGCTAGAAATGTTTGAAGTGAGAGGCATGCTAGGCAAAGCCATTGGAGAAAGTCCCTGTCATTGTCCCTATGGGCTTTGGGGTAGATGTCTAAGTCTTTGAGGGACTTGAGTTATGCATCTCCCTTGCTCATCAGCATGTGGCAGAGCACAGGCAAGTCATCTGCTTGTGGCGCAGCCTCTTCACGTATTGAAAGGAAATAATGATTGCAACCTCCTTGCAGAGTGCTTTGGGATCAGCCACAGAAAGGACCAGCAGGTATCATCAGCATTAAGCAGTGAGAAAAGACAGCAGCCTCTGGGAGTAACATATAAGCGACCTCAGGCCTTGACCAGGCTTGATAGGGAATGACTTCTCCTAAATAAATGGTCTGTGCCATTGAATGGTATGGCCAACACAGCAAATTAGCATTTGTGTAATTGCACAGTGAAATGCGATCAGGACATGAGAAGTATTACTTCCAGGTTCCCATGACGACTTTTCACTACAATAAATGTTACAGAACAAAGGTACCTTAAGTGCAAGGTTTCTCACGCACTAATTACTGCGCTCTCTACTTCTTGCCCGAGGTCTGCAATGCAAAACATAACATAATGGAAAAAATGTCTTCTTTTTTTTTTTTTTTTAAAGTGGCAAATACAACTTTGTGTACACTGAGCACCAGCTCTTCTTTCTACCAGAAAAGTCCAATGCAATTTGTGAGGTAGCAAAACAGATCCAGTCATCCAAAGTACAGTAGAAAATATTAGTCTTTTATGAGGATGCTCAATAACAATGAAAGGATTCTAGGACTGATTGCTGAAGAAAATTATGGCATTGAAGAGAGAAGTGGGTTTTAGTCCTTTGATACATAAGCATTTATAATGCAATATAATAGAGGTCTTTTCCCCAAAGGATATGTGAATTCCATTACGTTCTATTACTTGCCATAAATTTAATATAAGAAATCCTTTATTTAGAATGACATGTAGAGATAGATATTTATGAACAGATTCTTGGCTGTTTTATATCAACATTACCTCAGCTGAAAGTTTGTTGTTTGTCCCTTAAGTGCTACTTATTGATTGATTTATTCTTTTTCTTATTTCCCCCTCATTGTCTGTTTTCTTTCATGTTACATATGGGCTTTCCCTGTGCTCCAAGTCTGGCTGGTGACTGACTGTGGGGAGATATTTAATAATTTAGTGCCTGTGATTCTAGAAATCAGGGCTTGGGCTGAGCCCAGTCTTTCAGAGACAACTGTCACTTCCCGCTTGCGTTTTGTGACATATTATAGAATGCTACTTCTCTGTGCAGCAATTTTGTCATTATTCAAGATAGAAGGAAAAATGGGAAATCCATTACAAGCCAGACTTTGTTATGACACAACAGAAGAATCCCCTGGGAAGTTAGATTAAATTCTCTTTGAAAATAAAATAAAAATGCCACCATGTTTGACAACATTAGATTTATTATATATTTATATCAAACTCTAGGTACGCTCCCTGTCAAAGCTTCTTTAGATGCTGCGATATGCGAGACAAAGCAGATCATTCCTTGAGTCATTGAAGGGGAAGTTTATTACTGAACTGGAATTAAAAGATTTGAGTAAGAACCAAAATCAGCAGTTTCATCGCCTAGTTGGAGGCTGACTGCTAGCTGCTTATGCGAGCCATTTGAAACCACCCAGCTGTGAAGTTGGTACGTACAGGCAGAGGTATATGCTATGGACTACTTATGTTTTACAGTGGCTTAAGCAAACGTTTTACTCCGCAACTGGAGCTAACTCAAAAAACAGCTCAGTTAGCAGATATGGCTCATTTGATAGATGGTAACTTGCTACGCCCTACTAACTAAATTGCTCTTGATTGTATACCCATATCTTGAAACAGAAAAATGCCATTTTGTATGATTAAATCCCAGGGACATTGTGTATGTTCAAAATTTTTTCTGCAGCTAGTCCCAGTCCTACAAGGAGCTGGACATGCTCACCTCCAGTGTCATAGGTACTTGGCATATTTTAAGATTGCATTGTAGGTGCGAGAAATTGAAATTAATGGAAAGACTTTACTTTCCTCCAATGTGCATTATCTGAGATTGTGCGTCTCAGAAGTACTGGCTGATTCATCTTCGTGATCTGCTCCCAGGGTTAGGTGTATGCATATAGGGAAACTGGAGTGGTTGTTACCATGAATGAGTGAATTTCCTGCAGGAAAACTTGCAAAAGGAATGGGGAATGAATTGCAAACGGCATCAGGTTAGGAAGGGGAAAACAAGATAGCTAAAGAAGAGTACACACCGTCTGGAGAAGATGCGTCCATGTTGGATACCTGGTCTTTCCCAGGATCCCAGGCATGGTGGGGACAAATGCACAGGATGTAGCTTCTTATGTAAAATATACCTGTGTACAATGAGATTGATTGTAACAAACGTGCAAATAAATGCTGGACGCTAGGAGTATGTTTGCAGTCAGCAGCATTAGAGAAGGTTGTGTCTTTAGATCTGTGGGAACTCTTCGTGAGATTGTCAGTTTGACTTGCTTCAGGGAAGTTAGTTGTGAGCCTCAGAAAGAGGGAGCAAGAGGTTTTTCTTGCTTTTATGCTATTGCCACTATTCAGGAACAATAATGCCAGAAAATGAGACCATGTTATTTTATGATTCCCAGATGTGTTGATAAAAAGCCTGTGGGGGGAAAAAAATACATGAAAACATATAAACGGTAAGCTCCAGAGAGACACCTCTGAAATAGGAGGGGAAGAAAACTGTATGTTCATTGTGGGAACCAGTATATTGGCCAGAAGAGGAGAGAGGGGAAAGGAGGAGGAGAGTAAGGAACTTTAAGAGGAAGTTGAAGAGAAGGAAAACAGGAGAGGTGAAAGAGGTTACTTGTATAAATCAAAGAAGAAAGGAGACTTAAGGCTTGTTAAAATAAAATACTTCTATCCCCAAAGTTTTCCTTCTGTACATTGAAAAGCTTATGAAAGATTCTGGTTCTCGCTGTGAATTTAGCTTGAAGTCCCTGACTATAGCACTTTGAGAGAGCATTAAGATTCATTTAAAATCTTTTATTCCTTTGGATGCAATAAAACTTGTATAGTACTTTCCTAAATGAGTACCTATTAAAGGGACAAAGCTATGAAAGAGTCATTTCCCACAAAATATGAAATCCAATAAGGTTTATTACCTACCATTTAGTGAATGGCAGAAGCCTATGAAGTATATGAATAAGTTTTCAATCACCAATTCATTTGTCTCCTAGAAGATGTACAGCATGCAGTATATCCAACTCTTCCCCTCCCCCATAGGTCAAACATAGCATCAGATTTGTTTATGCACCATTTAACTTTCTTATATCTTATATGACATTATAACTTTGTCTTTTATCTTCCAAACACTACTGAAAGGATAAATTCAAAATACAGCTTGACCCTGCGATGCACTTGACAGCCAAGCCTCCCTACGCAGTAGCTAGCTCCACGGGCACTCAAGGGGGGCAGCAAGCCATTTTTTCCTCTATTGCTTCTGTTCATTCAGCAGCGTTGATTAAAAAGCTGTTTCCTGTTTATATAGATCTGCAAGAATTGGCAAATACGAAATATTAACAAAGTCTCTACATACAGGGTATCAAATGGGACAGGGATGGAGGGATGCTGCCACTTTTGATTATACAAAGGGGGAGAAGCTGCCAAGGTGGTGTTTGGTGGAGGTGGCAACCATGCCACAGCTTGGCCGAAGGCAGGCTCGTTCGGGCTCAGAGGGCCGTATTGGAGGAAAACCTCAAACTTTTGCTAGGGTAAATTCTCCTCCCAGTCTTGCTCAGGTGGAGGTGGTCTTGGTAGAAAGACTGATGCCAATGGCTGAGGCCTGTTCCCCAGATCTGTGGCCAGGGCTGGCTGCAGGAGGAGGAGGTGAGAGAATAAGAGTAGTTGTGTGACACCCCGCTTCACTCCAGCCAAGCTCAGTCCTCAAACAGATTTCTGTTCTGATGGTAGAGAGCAGATTTTTGAGAAGCAGAGGAATCGCTGCTTTTGGTGGCTAAATTCCTTGTATGATTTTTCAAAAGCTTGAAGCACATAATTGCTGGGACACTTCCCTCTCTTCTTTATAAAATGGGGAGAATATTACTTCCCTGCCCTGTAGCACTGCAGTGAAGATACATGCACTAGAGATATTGCAAGGTCTAAGATGCTGTAGTAGCAGGAAGATCTACACAAAACTTGCTTGGGGCAAGCCATTTTAAGAACAGCCTGTCAGTGTGGCTAGTAGGATATTTCCCATGGTGTTTGTAGGTTCATGAAATCTTTGTTACCAATTATAATCAGTGTTGACACTTAGCACCACAAGCTGTATTCTTGGAAGCCAACCCTATTTTTTAGCTGCTTTTATGGTATGGAAAGGGGAAAGTAGTATAGGATTGACTCTTTCCATCCTCTTGAACAATGAGATTTAGTGAAATTAAAAGCCTCTTTCTTTAGACTGAAATTTGTCCATATTCTTTTGGGTCCCTCAAGTAGTGTACAGGATAGGAAAACTCTAATACATGAAAAAATAATAGCAATTTTTTTGAAAAGGCAGAGGATCTCTAGGGCTGACGTTTTATGTAATATTTAAGTGATGGGGTTTAATGTGGACAGGTGTTCTTTACTTTGCTCTTAAAAAGTAAAAGAAGTTATAAAGACTTCTCGATAGAAAGATGGAGAAAAGACCACAAATAGCCTTATCTCTGAAGCTATTTGGAGTTGAATACAATTTTTTAGTATTTTCCAGCCTATTCCACTCACAAGCTGCAACTCTGTCCTGCTGCCCAGATGTGGGCTGATGGGCGCCTTCTGAGAGACATGGGGCATAGAAAACTGGGAGGAGGCTGTCAAAGAGCAAGCAGCTACATAATTCTCCACCTATATTTTATGGAACTGTCCTGATTCTTGGGAGGGTGGTGGGGATTTTTCGGTTTTGGTTTGGGTTTTTTTTAATATCTTTTATTCCTGGCTTCCTGCTTTGATCTCTTGGGAAAAAGGATATATATGCAGCAATTCATAACTTAGTCTGCTGAGCAGGGGAGATGGGTGGGCAGTCCATTCTCACCTTGACAGGCTCCTGCAGAGAAACTCCCGCTACTGTTAATGGGAGCTGGTGACACGCATGAAAGAAAGAATTTTTTTTCCAGGGTGTTAGGGTTTTTTTATTTTTTATTTGAAATGCTGTTGTCAGACAATGCAATAAGAGGATTTGCATGGTAATATGATGGCTGATGGATTTCTTCCAATAAAATCCAACAAGCTGGTTTATGAGGTACTTTGTATATTTCTTATTTGTATTATAGGAGCAGCAAGAAGCCTGGGGATATGTCTCTGCTGTATGAAGCTCCTTGCATATGTGTTACAAATAGTCATGCTCTGTATATTTTCTGTCTGTTGGGGTTGGTTTTCTCTGTCTCCTCGCTTATTGTGAAGTAAGCACGTATAAAGGCAACACATTTGTATGGATGTTATTCATCTCTGTTTGTCCTGTGATAATTTGAAAAATCAAATGATATCAAAGATACATGTGAGCGTGTTTCACTCCTGACAGGAAAGACTCACAAAAATGGATGTCATGTCATGAATTGACATGAAAAAGGAATCCAATTTGAATAATAAAATACTGTATTTTTTTCCTAAAGCGCTGGTTTTCACACTAATGCAAGTAAGCCACATGTGCAAGCATTCAGCCCTCATTCTGCTTGCCAGTACTAGGGAAGGTGTGATAATTTTGTCATCTGTGCCGCTTGGCTTTCTGTGCGTTAGCTTTGCTTCTAAATTAGACTCCACACTATTAATGGCTCAAAAATAATGTGATAAGTCAGCTCATAATTTTAAGAGAAAGAAAAACAAAAAAAACCCAACAGATTTAAAGGTATTTCTGATTCTCAGCTGCGATATATCTGAACAGCTCTAGTGATCTTTGTAAAATTAGATTCTTTGCTAGAAAGTGATGCATTTTCTCTGAATACAATAGGTCCATTCTGATTTACATGAGCTTACGATCTGGCTCTGGCTAACTTACTTTTTGCCGGAAAGCAATGTCTGATTTATTTTGCTTAGAAATGTCAGCCCTGCTGAATTAAAGGAACAGTATTTGGTTCTGGGAAGAGGGGGAAGTCTCGGTAAAGAGAGGGTGGCAGAGCACTGGAATAGGCTGCCTAGGGAGGTGGTGTACTCTCCTTCTCTGGAGACATTCAAAACCCACCTGAACAAGTTCCTGTGCAACCTGCTCTAGGTGGACCTTCTTTGGCAGGGGGGTTGGACTAGATGATCTCCAGAGGTCCCTTCCAACCCCATATCATTCTGCGATTCTGTGAAATGTGGGTTTGAAGCATGATATGCTGTCTTCTGCTTTCCTGCCCCAAATATGTTTCTTTATGTGTATAATTACCAGGAGGAAAAGAATAAAACAGATATAAAAAATGCTATGGAAGATTGTATGATTATCCCAGTAGGAAATAAATTCAATTTATGCATGAATTATGCACATAGCATTATATTTAAGAAAGTAAATTTTAGGGAATTATAAAATAGAGTGGGCCAGGTCCACTGGGAGGAAGCAGTGAAAATGAAAGGGGTTGGAAGAAGGCTGGAGTACACTAACAGGAGCAGTAATTACAGCAGAACAGGTCTTAGTTCCTTTGGAAAAATGGAAATTAGAAAAAGAAAATAAACCCTGAAGAAGAGAAAATCCCCAAGAGAGGAAAGTGACATTTCACAGGGGAGTACTCAAGAGTTGAAAGCAGAAAGCAAGTGCTGGGAATTAAGGAGAGTTGGCAGGGAAGTAGGGGAAGGAATGAAATAGAAAGCTTGAGCAGTCAAAAAGCAGAGTGAAATAGAAGCAAGGAAAATGGCAAATTTCATCATCATGCTCTGAGTGGCCCTCAGAGCTGCCAGGCTGTGCCTCAAACACCCAATCCTGTACAGACCCTCCATGCCCATTCAAACTGCCTCCAAAAATCTTATCTTGTCCTATCTCTTTACTGGTTGAAGGAGACAGTAAAGGATCTGTGGAGCATAAGGATCTGCGTTTTTACATGAAATAAGGAGGGAGAGGAGAGGGTGCAGGCTATGAAGGGGTAGTCAGGCTCCAAACCAATATGAAGTGAGCATCTAATGGGCAGACAAGGACTTCTTTAGAAAAATGAAGCACTGAGGCTGCATGCAGCAGTGTTCCACCTGAGGCTCTTTTTGAGGGCTTAAATTGGAAAGGCTTGTGAAATACTGTAGTTAAATCAAGTGAACCTTTCCTGAGGGATTGCCCAGCAAGTTATTATGCTGTTTCTCTTTGGGATGGAGAGTTATGCTGGACTGGGAAGTGGGGGGAAGGAGAGAAGTAGTCTTTAGTCTGCTTTGCCTTTTTTTTTTTTTTTTTTTAAATAAATAACCTTTATTAATGTGGGCAAAAACTTATTGAAAAGCAAGTTGATATTGCTGTTGAATAACACAAACCAGGATGTAAAAAAAAAAAAAAAATAAAAACCAACCCAGAAAGAACAAGAAGTATGTACAAATTATTAAGAAATTTAAGCTGGAAAATAGGGAGCGATGAATTTTTTAGGGGAAATTCATTGATAGAAGGGCCTAGAGAGACATGTCATTTCCCTGTAGCCTAAGTCTGAATTTGCAATGCAGAAACCTTTCTCTAGCATAACTGAAAATGCTAGATGCCAAAGAACAGCTGAATGCTTGAGAGGTCCAAAGCCTCAGCATTGAAGATAACTTTTTTTCAAGGAGATATGTGGAAGCACGGAGAGTGGCCTTGGGAGTGACAGCTCACTCTGCACTTCAGTCCCTGCACTGAGAACTCGGTGCTGTCTGGAAGCACCTCAAGTTTCTCAGGTCAGGACTCACACATGTTTGTTTTGCAGGCGGATGTGGAGGAAGGCTGACGCAGAATGAAAACTGGAAGGATTTCAAAGAGGAATAAAAAGGATTGAGGCTATAGATGAGGACACTAGATGCTTTTGAGAGAAAATCTTTCCTGAAGGTAAGAATAAAGAAGTCCTAATTCTTTTAAGTGTCGTAACTAGTAAGGACAGTGTGACTTAAGGCAGTAGGAGCACATATGGAAGCTATAAATGGAGATGACTGTACCATTCAGAATTAGTATGGACAAAGGTCTTATAAATATTCATGCACTTCATTGGTCAGTGCTGGGCAGAAAAGGAACATGTTACGATCTACCAGATGTCTGCTTATTTTCTTTATTATCCAAAGATATATCTTTAATATAGAAGGATAAAGCCTATAATCTTTTAATTGCAGGTAATTGCAATTGTCAATGTGGACAAGTGTCCTTAGACCCTGGCCACCCTTCCCATCCTCTCTGGCAGGCAGGGAGAGAAAAGTGCCCTTCTGTATCCTTGTGGCTGGACAGATTCCACCGGAACCCAACAGGTGCATAGGGCTTCAGGGAGGACCTTAGACATGTCCTGAGCAACACTGGTGGGGAGGTGCTTGGCCAGGCCATCCAGTGCCAGTCGTTGCCTGGGATAACTAAGGGGGTCTTAAGCTTTTGGGGAAAGCAGGAAAGGATGGCATTAGGAGTAGTGCATCCTGAAGGCAGATCAGACCAGCAACCAATGGCTGAGGATGAGGATGGTGTGCTCTGACTCACAGGCTCTGGCAGGTGAAGCTGGGAAAATTAGAGAATTCCACCTCGAGCAGTCTGTTCCACTTTTCTGTTGCAGTGATTTCTGCTGTGTCCATGTGTGGGACTGTAAGTGGTGAGGGTTGAGGGCTCAGACATGCCATTAAATCTGCCTGAGGATTTATCTGCAGCAGCTGAAGAGGGTGTAGCTCCTACTGCCATGGACTGGCAGCCTCCTCATTCTTGCTGGTTAAGCTTTCAGGGACTGCAACTATGTTTAATCAATCCCTGGGCAGAAGACAAAGTGTTGGAGATCACCAGTGCTGCCCTTGTCCTTTCTCTGGATGCTCTCAGGCAGCCCTGGGTACCATCTCTCCCCTGTACCGAGTGCTGAAATGCCTACTTTCTTTTGGGAAACACCTACCTAGCGACCTTCGTGTGTTCTGGGAAGCCTCAGGGATTTTTGTCTTGCTGAGTTGCTTGCCTGCTTCTTTTGACCTCTAAGTAATACAAAATTGTTGCTGTTAGGAAATAGGATTGGATGCTACAGCTGGCCTTTAGAGACACCACCTGCCTCTTTTTCTTATCCAAGGTGCCCTGTGTTTCTGAGGCTTCCCTCGCTGAAAGTCACAACTGTTCACAAAACTGAAAGATTTTATTTTGTGCAAAACAGTTCTGTAATTCTGTATTCTTCGCTTCTATACTTCTGTATTTCAATAAGATATTTTGATTCTCGCATGTAATCAGCAGAAAGTGTTGCTGTTCCCATACGTACTATATGGGTGTACATAGATATAAGTGATATCCATTAGGTCCAGATTTTAGAAGGCCTCAACATTTGTGAGTGCTTCTTACTGACAAAATCTTCCAAAATTAGTATTGAAAGTAAAAATGTAGATCAGGTTTTAGGTTCTGAGTATGCTTCAGATCTGACTGTGAGCTGTTCTGAACAAGGTACATTGGAGCAAAAACAATTTATTTGGAAAAAAAGAAAATAGCTTGACATGTATATATTTTTTTAAAAAAAGTATAATATATATAGGTAGGAGGGTATAAAAAGTAGTTTTAAAACAACTTTCTTTTAAACCAACCAAAGCCCTAATAAGACAACCATGTAAGTAATTGTTCTTCTGCACATCCAACAGTGTTGTGCTTCTTTTGATGTTTACCTCAATTTCTTCTTCACCTTTTATTTCAGTCTGCAATTAACACCTATAATGAAAAAGAAGGAGATGACGGGCTGTTGTGAAATTCTGGTGTTAATTAAAATTGTTAACAATTAGAGAAAAATAAGGAAGGAGAAGGAGGAAATAAGTCTTGCATATTTTTATAGTTAAGATGGACTAAAGCACAGAGACTGTTCTAAAGAGCTCACTTCAAAATTAATTATGGAACTTGCCAAAAGAAGTTACAGTGAAATTCCCTTTTTTAGGAGGGCTGGCATCCCCCATGCTCTCTTCAACAGCATTTAGGTTTGCCAAGGCCTTTGTATAGGGCTGAATTTAATTTCTGAATGAATTACCCTAATTTACAGAAGAACAATAGGGGAAATGAGCTCTGGCAACAGTAGAGAAAGGATGGGACTGTGATTCATCTTAGCAGAGTGAGCATTTGGGATTGGATGAAAGTCTTATTCAGAGAGGAATAACACAAAATGGCCCTGGGTTTCCTATGAGAGCAGTTCATCCACCATGCTCTGACACTGTGCTTGCCGAGAATGTCGCAGCGACAGCTCACGTCTGTGATCCTTTAGGAGCCACGTGAGTGCTTGGGGCTATTGCTGCACTCGCAGCCTCAGGCACTGAGATCCTTGCCTATGGCTTCCACCAAATGGGTGTTTGACATCTAAATATCCCCTTGGATGCCAGCCCAAATCTGTGTTGAAAATGAGTGCTGCCCTCCTGACATCACTGCAGAACTTCTAAAAGTTTTACCTGTGTTGCATAAAATTAATTTGGAGGTGTTTTTCAAGAATATGCTTGAAAAAGACCAAGTGAACAATGTTGGAGAAGAGAGCAGCAGCAGTGATGTGGGTGCACATAGAAAGTAGCAACCTCTACCATGTCCTTCTGTGTCCCATGGAGTGCTGTCAGCCAGACGACATAGTAGCTGTCACTTGCTTGGTGGTATTTATGAGTGGTTCATGCATTACGCACAGGGTAGGAAGCTGAGACACCCCTGGAAGCCAGCTCAGTACCTTGGGATGGATATTACAGGGAAATGCTTTGGAGCAGTACTTCTATATTCAATTTGTTATCAAAGTTACTACATTTGCGATATTAGGGAGTATGACTAATTACTTCCCCTCTAGAGAAGCTATTATTCAGGACGGGTCATTAGTTTCCTGCTCAGTGTAGATGCTGGCACGTGACATGGGAGAAAGGGATATTTCTTGGTGTCAGACATCCTCCATGGCTTTCACAATGTTACCTGCAGTTAGACTTTCCATGGGAAATCCCCAAAACAGGCATTCTCCATCTGAACAATGCCAGAGTTTGGAAGAGGCTGTCAAGAAATTCCTGAGAGGATCCAGGTCTCTGATTTTAAGTAATCTCTGCAGATTCGAGTCAGTCAAGCTAGTGATGAAAACCACGCTGCTTTCCCAAAGAGGGTTCTTATAACTGTGTTGAAGCCTCTCGGGGCTGAAGATCATTACCCAGCCTTATAACTTTAAAGCTCTTGGGGATCAAGAGGAATAACCCTGATGCAAACCGTCTGACCCAAAATTAATTGCAGTGGATGGAAGCAGAAAATCTATCAGAGAAATGAATCCCACAGATCCGTGACTTTATTTTATATTTCCCTTTCCTTAGCTGCTGGGTTTGTTTCTACTTTATAACATGTTGGCCTTTTTACCCACCTTTTTAAGCTGTTCTTTGTGACAAATTTTCAGCTTGTTTTCAATCTAAGTAACAATTTCCTTGTTTGGGTGTCATGGCATCTTTCATTGATGAATTAGACATGACTGTTGAGAATTAAAACCCTAAATGTCCTTCCCTTGAGACCTATAACTTGGTTTGGAATCAATCATTACTTAGAAGACAAATTCCTCCTCAGTGAGAGTTCAGGTAAGGACAAGAAAAATCCTCTGAACTTGAATATTTCTCACATCAGCAAGTAAATTAGTCACCTAGTCTTGCCAGATCTTGCTGATGAAGAAAGACATTACTGAAGAACTGAAAAACATAATCCCCAGTGCCTTAATCCTCACAGTTTGCAAGCGAAGTAGAGAGTTAGGTTTTTTTCTTTTTACTTTCCAGAGCCTCAGCAATGTGTTTCAAGTCTCCTAGAGAACTGGCATTTAAATTTAGGGTAGTGTAAGCCTAGGATCAAGGTCAGTCCCACTGCTCCATTCTTCTTTTTAAGATAATACTTCAGCTTCGAATGTCTTACCTAGTAAGTATGGCTGCAGGAAAAAAAAGTTGTCTCCATGACACTTTAGAAACAAGTAATAAGAGGGGAGGAAGGCAAAAAACCCCAGGAAAATGCAGGATTTATTGTGTGGATTTTTCTCCCTACTCTTGAGGACTTAATTTGGATATTTTTAATTTCTCAAACTTGGAGGTGGACGGAAGGACAAGTGTTTTCACCCCAAGTGTCCTAATAGGAGTATTTCTGAGCATTTGCAGGTGGTGTGTACTGTTCTCCACCTTAGACTCCCTTTGGGGTGAGTGATGCAAGGAGACTGAGTATTGGCCAAGCATATGGTGACTGCTGGACCTGATGTACTCTTACTCTGTCCTGTAGTATTTTACTGGACCAGCAGCCTCCTCTGGACCTTGTGATTCTGGTGGAAAATGTTGTGGGGATTAGCTGGAGGTTTTAGGCTCGTGATTTTGGGGCAGAAAGCATCATGTAATAACTCTGTAACCAGTGCAAATGCAACAGAAGGCCAGCTCTGCTGGGGCCACCTTGGATCCCTCTCAGTGAGAAATACAGTATTTTGCATCTGTAACTGCACGCGAGTCCAAAGCTCTGGTCTGGCTGTGTGCCAGATCTGCTTCATGTATGTACTCATTTAACTCAATATAAATATAGACAAATGGTAGGAAGGAGCTATCAGTTGCAAAGAAAGGGGGAAGACTTAGTGGGGATTGGTGGCACCTTAGCCTAGCTAAAGAGCTCATCTGCATTTCCCCCTGTCCTGATTTAATACCACTTCTGAACCCTGCCTCCAAAGGATGATATCTGCTTGATCAGAGGCAGAAGCAGGAGATGCTTCAGCTTGCTTTGCGTCATACTCTGAGCCAAAAAATAAATAAAAAGAAAAGAAAAGGGGAGCGCCTGTCAAACTAATACCTTTTTGCATTATTAGGGATGATCTAGCAGATGCTGTATGGGAAAACCACCTCAGATAATACAATTTGAGTGGGCTCAGCTAAGGCTACAGGGCATTGTGGGAGCCCAAACAGACTCAATAAAACATAATAATAATAGAAATTAGAGATTTTCGTAGACTAGTCTGTCCTGTATTTGTAAAGTAATAGCTTTTTCTACCTATGCCATCAGACAAGCGAGTTCAAATTCACATTGCTGCAGACACTGGTAAATGAAATTCATCCTGACAACATATGGAAATTTATTTGTGATTTTTGGTCCTGGGCTGACAGCCTTTCAGGGAAGTTGCTTGCAGTTGCCTATGAGCTGACAGTGTAGCCTGGTCCTGTGGTAATACTAGTGTGCCAAAAATGCCCCTGGAGTGGGCTTTGGGAAGCACAGCCTCCCTCTCAGGGCCTGGGAGGGTTTGTCACAGCAGCAAACTCTTCCCCCAAGAAGTCCCAATTTCTAGTCCCTTCTTGCCCCAAAAGGGAGAAGGAGTCCAGAAGGAAAGAAAGACTGTGACCCTAATTCTCCACATTAGCCAGTGTTACCCCAGAAAAGGGAGAAACCAAGTCAGCAGGGAAGGTCAAACAGCTGAGATATACCATGTGTGATACTGTCTTCCCCCTAAACAGTGTCTATATGGCAGGTTATTGTGCTGAGAGGTCATCTCACTGGGTGGGCTGGGGTCATGGGGTAACTCAGTCTCAAATGAAGCCAAAGGAAGGGTCAATGGCTGGATGAGTGTGGGCCACGTGTATAGACTGTAGCGTGTTTCCAAGCTCTGAAAAATAGCCCCTGCATGCTCAACAAATTTTAAATCTACTCTACTCATATTCAAGGACTGGATCGGGTCATCCTTGATCAGTTTTGACTGAAATATCATTCAAGTAAAAATTGCTTTCCTGGGGACAGGAGAAACTCTTCAGAATCAGTCTCATTGCCTGAAATATGAATGTCTGATTTATTTATAAGTGTCCTGAAAACTCAAAAGATTGTGACAGACCTAAGGGGAAAGTCCCCTAACTGACCTTTGCCCTTGCAAAGCCATTGTAGGCAAAATTGATATTGACTCAAGGGAGCTGTACATTAGTGAAATGTAACGTCAGTTCAGATCTCATCACGTCATGCCATAAAAAAAAAATAATAAATCAATAAGTTACTCAGATCAAATAAAAAACAAAAAGTAATAGCAGAAAGCCATTCAGGCATGAGCCATCTGGAGGGGAGAGGACATAATGCAGATATTGTTTGCTTTAAATCTCCATAACAGTTTCTCTTTTATTTTTCTACAGTTGTAGTCTCTGCACTTTGCTCCTTTTGAAATAGCAATTACTGTATGTCTAGAAAGAATTCATGACAGCTTAGGACCTCGCTTAATGGTTGGTGTTTCTTTTTTTATCAACAAGGCAAGAAAAGACATTAATACAACTTTAGATCTCCTGCCAAATCCCAGAAGAGATCCAAGCTATTAATATAGATACGTGTGTAAGACATGATACACTGGTCTGAATCTGTTGTGTTATCAGAAGGGCTTGTAGTGATACCTGTAGCTGTCTAACATTCTCCATCCCTTCTTATTAATCTTGTAACAAGTCTACTGTTCAAGCAGAAATTTCAATTCTAAATGTTTGCTCCAGGTTGTTGGGTCATTTTTGAGGAGGAAGGAGGCAGGGGAGGGCTCAGTAAGAATATCCAGTGGTATATAAAAATAAAGAAGATACTCACTAGTATCTGTGTTCAAGTCAAAGACCCTGCAGTAGTCTTCCTGGGTAGCATTAGTGTTTCCGCCTTTGGGCACTAGGGCTGAGCAGTACTAGTGGTGCAGGGCGTGACATCTGGAGTGTGTCCTATGTCATTCCACCAGCCCCACTTGGCTGAAGGACACAGATGTGAGACACATTACACATGAGCATCAGCTGGCAGCCAAACCCCAGGGACCTCTCCTCTGCGATGAGCTTGCTTTAGGGTGCAGGTACCTGATCACCACACTGCTGTGAAGTGGTATGGGTAACAGCCCCCTTCAATGCAAGGTGGCATCAGGTGCCTGGACACAATCTGCTTACTGCACTTGGGTGTGTGGTAGGACATCTCCATGCTTAGCCTTTTTCCCACCAGGCTGATACACTGCTTAAGGAGAGTCATTACCATGGCAGAAGGCATCAGATGTGATGAAATCTCTGACATGAGTATTTTGTTTCCTATCTGGAGCCCAGAAGTTGAAGATTCTGTTGACGAATGAAGTATTTGAGAGTCAGAAGTGCAGTCAAAGTCGGGGAGGCAGGGGAAGGGGGTAAGGCATCTTGCTCTAGGAATATTTTGTTATTTTGCTCAATTTAGATCTGCGATCACTTTGTGTTGCTCACTTGGCTGAACTTCTGAGTAGAAAAATGCAAAAGCTTGCAACGTGGCTAAAGGGGGTTTAATTGTTTTTCATTTCCCCTTTATGTAATTTCAAGGCTGGACTGTTTTAACAAGCCCTGGAAGCTTTGAGCACTTACACCGTCAGCTTTCTTCAATTTGAAGGCACACCTGCGAAAAATGAGATGCCTTTTATATTTTGAGACGGACACTTGCAAGTCCCAGTAACAGACCAGTAGCACCTCAAACATCAGCTTTTTTTTGGATTCTGAACAGATCATAAATTACATTCCGGGCCAAACCAGTTTTAATTAATAATAGAGTGGCTTTCTCCATCAGAAGATCTGAAAGCTCTTAACCTATTAGCTGGCTGAGTGCTACCTCCCACTTTCAGGTTGAGATACAAGGGACACACAGCCTGTGAAGTGTGATCCCTCCAGAGCAGAGGACACAACAGCACTACAGGATGGCTTGTGTCATAGACCAAGCAAAGACTGTGCTCATACCCTAGGGAAAACTCCACGTGAATATGCAGGAGCAGAACAGGCAAAATAAATCCCTCAGCTGACTCCATCTCAGCAGAATTATATCAATGTTTTGTAAACTGACAGGAGTTGCTATTTGACCAGGGCACTGAGTCCCAGACCTCACTACTTGCCATATCTTACTGTTAATTGAGAAATCCCATCTCTAGTCTAACACTGCAGAGCCTAGAAAGTCTTGGGAGCCTCTGAGAATAGGCTTGACAATTAGGAAAGCAGCAATGCTTAATTAAATTCCCTTGTGCATTTAAAAGCTGTAGGGAACCAAGCCAAGATAATCCCCTTCCTCAGAAAAGCAGCTTTGGGTGGTATTCCTCTCTTCCAAGAGCCAACTTAATTTTTGCGTTCCCCACAGCAGATTGTTTTACAAAAGGCGATTTTTCCCTACCATTTTTCTGGCTTTCTCATTACTCTGTATTTTCTTCCTACTCCAGCATTCCTGAATCTGCCTTCTCTAGGTGGGGAAAAAGAAGGGTGTGTTCCACTTGATTTTCTGGCAGCGGTGCTGATTTCTGAAAATACTTATTATCTCTGTAACCTCAGACAGCCAATTTCCTGGGATATTTCTCCCCATCCTTTTGAGAAGTCGCTTATGCAATTACAGACAGCAGAGTCAGTATTTCATATGTGTTTCTGCCATCACATGTGCTCCACAACCTGCCTTTCACATACCACCAGCCTCCCTTAATTGCAGTCTCAACCATAGCTCAGCTAAATTATCTGCAGTGCCTAAAAAATGTAGCCGTTCCAAGCCAAATTTTCCAGCTCTCCTTTGGAGGATGTAGGACTCCTTGGAAGCTCCCTTTGATAGGTTGGTGTTTACTTCTTTGCTGATAACAGTTGTTTTCCCAGAGCAGGGATGCAGTGATCCAACTTTGACCTGATACTGTCAGTTAAAAATCCTGCACAACTTCTATCAGACTTATTATCAAGAAGGGCAATGATGTGTTAAGACAAAGGCCTAAATTATCTAATTCCACTTGAAAGGGAAAGAAAATCACCTACATCTTTTTGTGATAAAAGTCTGCTCTTCTTTCTCAAGAAGGAAGAAGGCAGGAGAAGTGACTTCACGGAGGATCCATGAAGGCAAGGGCCTTTTTTTTTTTTTTTTTTCTTTTCTCTTTCTCCATTATTCTACAGATGCTAGTGAAATAGATATAGGAAAGAGTCCCCAGACACGCTTATCATCTCTGGCCCTGCTGCCATCTTTCAGCATCAGAAGGGCTGCAAGGACTGAACTGCCCGTTTTCTTCACCTGTTCATGTGGAGGCAGAGTTGAATTTTCAGTGGATTTTCCTCTGCCTGCCCTGTCTGGTAGCCGGGTATCACCTGTCATCTCTATGTCTCTTCATCACATGGTGTCTCTGTTATCTGATCTCCCTGCATCTCATCAATATTTTAGGCAGTGTTTTAGCATGTTTAGAGCAGGGAGGTTTTGTAAAATTTCTAGAGATCTCCCAAGAACAAAATTTCCTGTGCGCTTCTGAAGTGGATCTTGCTCCTGCCTGGAGTGAGTACTGGGTGTGCACTTGCCCTTTCTCCATAGACAGAGTGCTTTGAAGTTGCAGATGGCTAAATAAACATGTTTCTCTTACCTGTAGCTTGGCCACGCTGCTTGTCACTGCAGTGTGGGATCCCAAGGAACCCCAGGCAGCTGCAAATCCCTCTTTTGATCATCAGGCAGACACAGGAAAGCTCTCCTGCGAGCCATCGCAAGAGTCATCCCTGTCCTTCCCAGTAACAGCAAATGAACAGCAGGAAGAGCAAGGGATTGTTGTTGCAGTGACAGAGGAAATTGCAGTCCTACCTGCCTGCACCCAGAGCTGTGTTGCTTTCCCACACGATGTAGCCATCAGTGACATAATCTTTGTCAAATCAGAAGCGAAGAGCTGGAGGCAGCTCATGGAGGCACATCAGCGCAGCTTTACTGCATCAGAAGAGCTGCATCAGCTGAGACCCACGGCTCTCCTCCTTCAAAGGGAGAAATTAATCAAATTTCATCTTTTTTTTTTTATTTAAAGTGAGAGAATTGTGCAAAGAAAAGGCGGAGTGCCCTTTTTGTTTTCGTTTTCATTTAAGTAGCAATTACTGTTCTCTTTAAACTGCCCATCAGTCTGCACCAAGAAGAACCCAGATGTAAATAGTACTGTGCAAAAGGCGAAGCATAAAATGAAAAAGAGAGATCTACAGATCATGGTTTGACTTACTTCAAATAGGAGCAACTCTAGCACATGTTGACTATGCAAAGTGTTACGCGTCTGAGCACATTGCAATATTTGAGTAGTATTTATTCCTGAATGTAAGCGTTTGTATGGTATTGGCCTTCTTTGCAAAGTTTATTTTAGTGGATTCACCAGTGATGTGTTTCAAACCCATCTCCTCCTTTGTTAACCGAATGACAAACTTTTCACCACCTTTTAAGGGAGCATGACCAGTTTTCTCATTCCTTTTTTCATGAGAACTGCTATTTCCCACACAGGGAGATTGTTTTGTCTCTCATGCAGAAGCTCATTTTATTTGTTTTGAAAATCTGATCGTGTGCAGGAAGGGGAAGTCCTTGCCCTTACTGAAAAGGTACTTACCATGCTTCATCTTCATGAGTGGCAAAAGCATCGCATAAGAGAACCGAGGGATTCGAAGGGAAATGTCATGCAGCCAATGAAGTAAAATGTCTACATGTAATGAGGACAAAACACAGGGATATAAGATACTAAGCCGGTCTTATATGCAGAAGACCAGAAGTCCTGCATGCAGGGAATACAGCAGCAACTCAGTGCTATCGTTTACTTAATAGAATTTTATTTGACAGAAGCTCGGGTTTTGTGAACAAAATGCTGCATGTGCTATTTGCTGTGGGATGTGTGTCAGCACACCGCATATCATTGTGGTAGATGACAGACCCCTCCAGGGCCAGGGGACTTTGCTGATTAGCCTTCTTCATGCTGCGGAAACTAAATCCAGCAGTTCAGCGTCAGGATCCACAGGACATTTAAAGCTGTGGTCTGTAAGCTACAAATAAGTGTTCAAGGTCTGTTGGATTTGATTTATGGCTTATAAATGTGATCCTGCTGACGTAAATACTACTTATTTGTAGCTTTCCTTCATATGAGTGCGGTAAGAAAGAGGAAGCCAGATTCACTCCTGCTTTTAAAAAAGTGGGCTAAAAGCAACAATGGTTGCAAGGACAGATGCCCATTTTTTTTCAAGCCCATTTTGCCCTGCCTCCCCAATGCTAGAAAAAAAGGCAGGCAGTCTTGACCAGTGTCCCAGGAAGGCTGTCCATTGCTCAGGACCCTCCTGCTTCAGATGCAGGAAGAAGAGGGCCAGGGGAGCTGTAAACCAGCCCTCTGTGGGACCCATGGCCGAGCATCCACAAAACCTGCAGCACACTGCTAACTACAGCCTGCTGGTCCCCCAGCTCTACTCAACAAATGTCAGTAGCTCTGTGCTGCATGTAACTATAGTCGAAAACAGAAACTGATTCAGGCAGAGTAGTGGGATTTGAGATTTCTGTTAAAACAGAACCCACAATGAAGGGAGCTAATCCGTTCTCAGTGCCTCTGAAGTACTAATGTCTGAAAGGTCTGAGGGGGATTTTGTATTTATTGCTTTATTGCTGAATCAGGCTGTTGGAAATTAACCTCCCACCTGCAGATCCGTGGCTTTCGCAGACTCCTAAGCAAGCTGGATTCCTCTGTGCAGCAAAGGCACACCTCTTCATCAGGCCACAACCCTTATTGAGCTTGAATTCATTTCAGGGTGGGCTGAATCAATTATCATTACTCTGCAAGAAATAAGCATGGGCTTATTTCAGAAGGGTTTTAGCTTTTAAAGAAAACCAACACAACAAAGGATTGGGTTGCTGATTAATCTGACCATATATGCTGTAGGTTACACATAAGTGCCTTGTTACAATTTTCCCAATTATATTTTAAAGTTACAAGGAGGTTTCTGTTTAGCACCATACAAATGGCAATGCCTTTGAGGATAATGGCAACAGTGACATGAGGATGTCCAACTGCAACAGGAAAAACCACACAGGAACAGCCAACACAGTCAGTAAAGGTGCATGAAGCGGGTAGTACCCAAAGTGGTTCAGTAAAATGCAGCATGGTCTGTACAGGTGATATAAAGATGAAAATAATATAAAAGAAGGGCTGTTCATAAAAGCTGCTGATGCATACCTAATTCTTTGTCCAGGGAAAGTGTGGGGCTGGCATTATCTGCTCTGCTCTCCTCGGGTGATCTTCCTGCAAGCAGTGAGGCATAAATGTATTTGGCTAGGAATAGAAGGATATATACGCAGTCAAAAACACCGGGTGTCCGAAAAATACTTCACTTAATAGGGTTTGCTGGTTGAATACAAATTCAGATATTGTTAAAAGCAAAATTACTAAAGTGGTGAACTGAATACACCTGGGTTTTTTTGCCAGGCACAGCACAATGAATGAAAATATAGCTGATGGGTTCCTTTTCTGTCATTATTACGTGATGCTCTTCCTTTCATCTGTGCATGAGGTCTCAGTATTTCACCCTAACAACTCTCCTGAGCATTGATCTGCTGCTCTTAAATCCAGTCCTTAATGCAATTAAAGTTGCACAGAGAATCCATGTGGCTGCGAGTACCAAACAGTGAGGAGCTTTTAGCTGACCCAGCCTATGAAAGAGTAGTATTAGCCTATTTGAGAAAAAAGAATCATCAGGAAATAGCAAAAAGTGTCTGTAGGCAGAAGAGAAACAGTAAAATAGGAAGAATTCTTTAAGGGCGATGATAGGGTACATACATCCTTACCCAGGTTGTTGTTTGCAAACTATTCCTCCATCTCCTTGGTGACTACTGTACTAACCAGGCTCCTCAGTTTATAGGCTCTCTCTGATTTCTCATTAGCCATAGCCACCTAATTACACCAGGAACGGAACTTTGTCCTACTCTCATCAATGTTTCTTACTGAGTAGCCTCCATAGCTGCTCTCTTTCATGGTTTTCTAAGTTTTGTATGTTCAATTCATAGCCCCTGGATTGGAGCTATGAAACTACATATTTCAGCACCTACATCTCTTTGTGTGTCCACTCCTAAATGTTTTTGTGGACAATCTTTCATATTAAATGTAGAGTAAATCTTGGCCAAACAGGGTCTTCAGTGTAATGCAAAGAAAACAGCAGGATTCATTTAATGAGACCGTGAAAAGAAAAGAGAAGAAAAGAGAAGAAAAGAGAAGAAAAGAAAAGAAAAGAGAAGAAAAGAGAAGAAAAGAAAAGAAAAGAAAAGAAAAGAAAAGAAAAGAAAAGAAAAGAAAAGAAAAGAAAAGAAAAGCCACTTGAGCCACAGAATTGATTATTATTTATACTGATTAATATCTAATGCAACTAGCCTGCAATGTCCTAAATCAGGCTCAGGTTGTCTGCAGTTTGTAGACAAACCTTTCCTGGCTCTAGTTTCTTTCCTGGGTCATCACTACTGGAATTGTAGTGTCTGCCAGTTGCAAGCATGTAGGAAAACATAATGTACAGACAAAAAGTACAGCAGCCTTTTGGTTAGGAGCCTAACCTGCTCTGTCACCTAAAATACGGTAAGATAAAACTTCTGTCAAAAAATGTCACACTGTCAAAATGAAAACCTGAAGAGTTTATTGTTTCTGATGAAATTTCACTTTGAGGAAATGGAAGAAGAAATGGATTTTTTTTTCTTGTTGTCATCACAATGTGTTATTTTAACTAAGAAAAAAATATTTTGTTGGGTTTTTTTTAACATTTGTTTCTTAGAAAATTTATTTCAGCTGGGACTTCAAGTGGTAATATCACATTGGTATGTGTTGAAATGTTGGGGACGATCCTACCCTGGGGCATGTCTATAAAGATAACAACTGCGCTAGCAAAGCAGTATTTCATTCACACCTGTATTTAGTATTCATCACAGCGAAGGTCATGACAATGGTGCCCCATTTTGAGTGATTATTTTGTTACTATCTGGGTTAAACTGAAGTAGGACATTGCTCATTTGAAAGAAACCTCCCTATGGAGATATGTACCACAGTAATGAGATGAGAACTCAAACTAATTGAGTTATTTTACTTCCAGAGCATGCGCAGGCAGCCCCTATTCTTATGAAGTATTCCTACACGTTAAAAGAAATGAACAAAATTTAGCAATTAATCCTTCTTTCATAGAAACTAGTATCTGTTTTGTAATTGGTTTAAATTTAGTAAGTTTAAAGACTACTTCACTGTTTTTAGAGAGGAAATAAAAGACATAGAGGATCTTAAGTCCCTGATTTGTCTGTACAGATATTGCCTGTGTCTGTATCTCTTTTGTTGTAGATTGCGGCTGTTTCTATATTTCTATAATCTCCTGCTATACTCTTACAAGAGCATGCTCCATTTCTAGTGGTAATAAACTAATTAAGAAACTAAAATCAGCCAGCTTTCTTTTAAAAGAAATCAATTTAATTTAAAATTTAAAAAAATGCTAGCACTCCCTAGATATTGATATCTCACTCTTTTGTGTTCTTAATACATTTCAACAAGATCAAGTAGCAGCAACAAAATATTCTATTTCCATGGAAATCAGTGTAGTTTTCTTTGCCTCTAATCAGACCACTTTGCTGAAAGCTAAACTGTTTATTTTTAACCTCTCGAAAGGTGAAAGCTTGCTGTGCCTTTTATGTCAGGAATGTGGCTGTTCTTCTCTGCTCCATTAGGTCTTTTGGCTTCAGCCTCACCTGCAACTGAGAGCTGGGCTGTGGCACAGATGTGTAGAGGATGCAAATACCTCTGCCCTCTTTCCTTTGCTTTGCTGGCAGTTTCTAGACCAGTGCAATGGGAGCAAGCATTAAAAAAAGGAGACCTGGACATAGGGCTGGGCCCTGTCTGGCTGCAGGCTGGGACAGTGAGGAGCATCAGATCCAGGATCTAGGGGGGGAAAAGCAGAATGTACTCAAAGAGCTGGAATATCTCCTGCACATATGTGAAAAAAATTTGCTTGTCTTGTCATTAGCCCCAAAAGCAAAGGATCAGGTTAGGACGAAGACAGCACATCAGATAACCTATATGCCACTTTCCAATCTACACAATGCCATCTACAGTTCCTCCAGGAGCACACATGTCCTGTACAACTCAGTTTAATAGAGAGGTTTCTACCAATTACCATTGCAAGTGCAGCAGAGACATTGAGAAACAGGCGGGTGCTTAGAGCCAACCCTGCAGTCTGACAGTCTGGCTCTGAATCATCCCACAGTGCTTGTGCTCACACACCGTTGCTGGTGATGAAGGTTCAGAGGCTCGGTAACCTCCTGTGCTAATGCCATCCGGTTCTGGCCTCAAAATCAGCCATACTCAGAGGGGCTCCTGTGCATCCTCCCTGGCCCTGGGATAAAAATGGTGTGAGTAAGATAGGTGGAGCCGATACACACTTTCAGCATTTTGAAAGCTCTCTTTACAATTCTTGTAGGTTACTTATTTTTATTTTTTCCAAAAATAAGCTGGTGAGTTTTAAAGCTTTGTTCTAAAACAGAAGCTATTAAAGTAAATTGTCTTGGGTTTTTTTGAAGAAGCTCAGTTGCTGTAACCAAGCTGATGTTTATTTTCACAGATAGAAAAAAACAGAGCGGCAGATAGTGAGCAGTCCTATCAGTACACGTGTGTGGTTAGAGTGCAGCTCTGCCTTTGAACATAAAGAAATTCCTGCGCTATAGTAGAAGTACCAGGGATGATACACTCATCACTGCTTGTATATCTTGACATGAGTTATCTCGGTGAGGAAAATAGCATGGCATGGCTAGGCAAGGAAGTCTGGAAAACCCTGGGAAAGAGGTAAGAAAAGGCAGCTCCCAACATCTGCACGCAATGAAGTCTCTGTTAAGGACCCTGAGGGTTACAGTCTCCTCTGTGGAGACTCGCTACAGCACCAAGGCTTTTTCTAGATGACTGATGTAGGAAGGAGCTAATGCAAAAAAAGAGAATTCAGGTAGGGGAAGGAGCCCTCCAGAGAGAGGAATGGCCAGAAGGAAGCAACTGGCAGATGATGGCACAAATAAAACATAGGGCAAGGAAGTAGGGGGTAGGAAAGTTGAAGTCTTTCTAAAAAGTTCATAATTTTCCTGTCCACACCTACCACCAAGTTCTCCTCTTTGTTGCAGGTATGTTACCTTGGTGCTTGTGAGGACAGCAATGCCTGGCCGGCATGTCTTGAGGAGATAGTTTTGCTGTTTCAAGTTTCTTGGGGGGATTGGAAGTTGGTGGTTTGCAGACCTCTTGCAGACTGAGCCCATGAGCTTTCTTGCCAACAAAACCAGCCCAATGGATTGCATCGAGATTGAGTGTATCAATCTGGTAAGACTGATTTATTGTTTTCTTTTTCGTTCTTGGCCTCAATAGAGATTAACTTTTTTGATATATCTGTTTTAAATTAGTTTAAAATAGTTCAAAATTAGCCATAGTGCTTTTGCTTTCTTTGTCTCATGTTCTTGTTGGCCTAACAGTGTTAAAAGCTGTAACAGGAGTTGAGTACAGCACAGGGCCTGAACCTCTGAGGGTAGGAACAGATATCAGCTTGTCAACTTAACCGCCTGAGCAGTTCCCCCTAATTACTCTCTGGTTTGCACGGCAGAGATGCAGACTTTATTTACCTCTGCTCATGGCACACAAGAGGAATCTATCTCCTGCTCCCCCTTTAATAGCTGTGAGGCTTCTGCGCAGATAACAAGAGCAACCAGCAGTAAAATTACCTCTTTGTCAGTAAGGTCAGTAGCTGCAGCTCCAAATTCACAGGGGAAAATATGCAGGAAAATGCCACTTTTGTGAGGTTGCTCTTCATCCTCAAAGTGTCATTGAACTGCCTGCATGGGGTCTCTGCCCGGTGGGGAGGAAGAAAATCTTTCTTATGACACCAAAAGCTTACTCTGACCCTCTTACCATGTACTTAAGCAGCACCAAGGTTGAACTGGGGAGACAACATGATAAAAATCAGAATGACCTGACGTGAAATAATCTCCTCTGCTTTACTTCATGGGTTTTGTTAGCATTCAGATAAGATTTTAATTAAGGTTTTCATTTATTACCTATTGATCTTTGATATTTACATATTTACCCATAGTCTCTTTTTTTTTTGATTGATTGATTTGATCTTGCTACATAGGAATTAAATACACAATTAGTCTTAGCTTAGCTGAAACTGAATAGTCCCGTTAATGAAAGATTCGCTGACAATACTAATTGCTTGGTTTGCTGATAGACTCCAGGAACCACTGCAAGACAAACTGATACTTATAACAGGTGTCTGGAGCTGGCAGATGTTTAGGGAGAAGAAGCAGATAAGCAGGATTAGGGAATTTCAAAAGAAGTTAACCTTTTTCCTTACTGCGCTATGCAGGCCTTGCCTGAGGCGTCATTGCTAGAAAAATGAGGCCATTGTAAGATTTATTGGCTCAGTGCAGCATTTATTTAGTGACAGTCACAAAAGGTAATTCTGTGAGTATGTGCAGCCTGGAGTGTTTAATTGCCTCTGCGCCAGGGCTTCCGTGCTTATATGGGGAAGTACTTCCCCAGATGTATTAAGTAGTGTCTTTCTCGATATATAAAACACTGAGAATATAGCATTATCAAGCCTGCAGCACTGCCGTGGCAAAACGATTGTGTGCGTGAGGGGAGCAGTGCAAGGGGAAGGGGCTGCGGAGCCCCAGTTTAGTTTTCATTTTAGCCCTACACAAAACATCTCCTGGGAGCATTGTTTCTGGTGACTCCATCCTGAGCAACGTCCCTCAGCAGCAAAACAGGCACCTACGTGCCTGCCAGAAGGTGCAAGTCAGCCAGAACCAGGAAGAAAAGGGGGTGGGGTGGACATGTGTGTCTGAGAAGAGAAAAAAAATTCAGTTATTTCAACCCCAGGTGATTTCCCTTTTAAAAAAAAAAAATCACAACTTTACTTCTATTCTCTTCTTCCTGCCTGTTTTCCCTAGAGAGAGTTATCTTTTCTTTCCTGGTTTTCCTCCTTTACAAGAACGCTTTTTTTTCTTTTTGGCACTGAGAGAAGAGGAAGAAAAGAAAGTACGTAGGAGGAAATGAAGGAGAAAAGGAAAGCACAACCTGAAAAAGCATTTACTTTCTTTATCGCTGCCTAAAAGCAGGGAATGGGTTTAAATTATTTTTTTAATATAGAGGTCATTCAAAGTAATTTTTCAAAAAATGCCTACCAGCTGAAGTAATTGCTTCTGCATGTGTTGCATAAGTGAGTAACAATGAGATAGTAAAAGCTGGCTGCCATCATAATTTTTAAAACAAGTAGTGATTCTCAGTCACGTCATTTTTTGTGTAGCTTCTTGATTACACATTATGATACCAAATACCAGCTTTATTGATGCCTTCTGCACTTTGGGTTTAGATGTGTGTTACTAGATTAAACTGTTTGGTCCAGAACGCGGAGCCAAGGAGCAGCAAGGGCTGCCTAACCCCGCAAGGAAGCACCACCTGTTGATGGAAGCAAGCCAAACCATCAACCAGCATCCTTGCCCTGCAAGGAGAAAAAACAGAAAAAAATTTAAAAAACCCAACAAAACAGAAACCAAACAAGAAAAAGGCTGGGGTTTTAATGTGTTTTGGTTTGGGTTGTTTGGTTGTGGTTTTTTTTCTCCACTAGACTGTGGTAAGGATGGAGGAAGGGAGCAGGTTGAGATGCCAGGGCTGAGCTTCCTCTGCCACAGCCTGGCCAGGAGAGACAACTTGGGACCGTGTCCAAAGGAAAAGGGAAGCTCAGCCAGGGGATTGTTAGCAGCCAGGAGGCCTTCTAAGGATAGCCATCTCCATACTCTGTTCAGGGTGGAAATGGGAAAGAACAGCATACTGATAATCAGAAAGGATTTGGATTAAGGGCTAAAATCGAAAGCTACGTATTGGTGCAAAATGCTGAGTCTCAATTTTCCTGTGACATGTAGGATTCGTTTCTGGGCCTTGCGGTTTGTGAGATAATGGACTGTGTAACTGTTCCTCGTCTCTGTGACTAACGGCTCCTTTTTGGCACACGTCCTGGAACTCAAAGCAGTGTAATTTTTAATTTTGGATATCACAACTAATTATACTATTACAACTAGCTGTAATATTACAACTAACATTATTCATCTTAGCCTTGGTTGTCCTTTCCCTTTTATAAATCCTACTTCTTCTGCACAGATTAAATTCTGAGGCTATTAATGCTTTGATTACGGTTTAGTCATATTAAATTATCCGTTGGTAGTAAGGCTGTCCTGTCAACCACTATGATACCTACAATTAATTGAAAAGATAACTGGTAGCTTGATGCGAAGGCTATGCCTGGGTAGGATAACAACCCCTGGGGAGCCTGGTGCAGGCTCAGGTGTACCCTTCCTCCTTTCTTGCCATGGAGCTGGAGAGAAAACAGTTAGGCTGTAAACGGGAGCAGGATTTACACCCGTAACAAGGTTGGATGGCTGTATTAGGTATTTAAGGCCTCTTGGGTGACACAAGAGGGAGAAATATCAGGAACAGGGAATAGAGTTACTATAGGATATTCTGCTTAAAACTGAGTTCCTGCCCCTACATGTTTGAAGGGCCTGGGGAAAACCTTACAGCTCCAGGGAACAAAATTCATAGTGTCCCAGTGCTTCAGCCCTACTGTACGACACCCCTGAAGGTTGTGTGCCACAGAGCCTCCTATTACGAGCAGAAGGGCTTTGGAGTAATTCCCAAATATATGACACCTCTGTATTGAACAGCCCCAGGGGAACAGCTCAGTGCACAATTGCCTTTTTGGCAGCTGTTGCCTGTGGCTGGGAGATACCATGGAAGGGCTGCTCGTCATAGGCACAGTGTGAACAGTGCCTGCGTTATTTATTTCTCCCCCCACTGATATAGACAATGAGCTACGATTTTCTTTTCCATAATTATTGATACAGTGACTGGTAAATGCTTCCTTGTCTTCTCACCAGTCTCAAAGGTTAGCTTGTTAACGAGGAGGTTTTCTGATACTCACCACTGGTGTTTCCTTTGGGGGGGAGCGGGGTGTCTTTTAATAGCTATTTGATGCTGTTCACACGGGCAGGCAGCAAGATAACAAGGCAAATGATTGTCTGCTTCGCTGATCAGAGTCTGTAATAATCACTCGCTTGGTGCTACATGTTCAATTCCTGACAAACCAAAAGGCATTTGCCATTTTGGCTGACTCTATTTTTATCCCTGACATAGACCAGTTGAGTATGGTTTTGTTGCATCTAATTGCACATGATCTTTGATTTTCATTTCATTTTTTTCTTTTTATGTCTCCAGAGGCATACCTTTTGGAGTGCCAGCAGCAGGCAATATGATTTCAAAGCATTTGGGAATGCCAATTAGGGTTTATTTATGTGATGATTGAACTGCCTGAGAGCTCAGTGCCCATCAGAAAGCACTGTGGCCTCAGAAGAAGGGAATTTTCTTCCCTGCCTACATCTGATGAGGAGGGAGGCTTGTATGATCGTGGCTACTATTCTCTGTAGCTAAACACCTCAGCTCAATTTTTTGCACCTGCAAAAAGTAGTGTATTCATCCTTACATGGAGGCTGATGCATTTTCATGTTGATGTTCTCTATACTAATTTATCTTATTGCACATAGAATACAAAAAAGAAAAAAAAAGGAAATTGCAAGTATCTCCAAAAGATATCTCCAAACCTTATTTTGTTTACTAATATCTAAAGGTAATAGCATTGATTTAGGGTTATGCTGATTTACTACTTAGCTCCACTAAGCCAAACTGGGCAAAATTGATTTGTGGGGTGGCTGGCTTTTTTGATTGGTTAGGTTTTGTTGTGTGGGGTTTTTTTTGTTGTTTTCGTTTTTTTTACTATTTGAGCATTAGCAGTACTATATTTTGCTGAAAAAGGTTAGGACTTAAGAGCTCTGTTTCCAACATTAAATATTGTTCAGTCCTCGGGCACAGTTACCCCCAGCACATCTTCTGGCCCTTGAGCAAGGCTGGAACCCATTGCACATCTTTCCAAACTAAACAATGCTCGCACATGGCTGAAGGCTGGCTTCTGCTGCCAATGTCTTGGTATCTTCCCTCTACTCCCCTTACTCAGGGCTGTGCCTGGAGTTTACAAAGTCTGCTAATTAGCTCTTTCTCTCCTATTCCTACTCTAGTTACTTGTTACTGTTCCCAGAAAACTTTTTGAATTTGGGTTTATCTGGGTCCTGTTGTCCTCTCCTGTGTAGTAGGTGAGCAGAGCAAGGCTTTGCTCTTGGAAGCCGTGAGAAGCTGTTGTCCACACTGTGCAAAACCAAGCAAGACTACATCCTGAGGGATTTAGCCCACTGTATATGAAGCTCACATGTTCTATAAATAAGCAGACTGCATATGTTAGGGCACAAAAGTAGGAGGATAATGTCAGAAGATATTTACCGCTTGCCTGAGGAGCAGTCAGTTTAGATGAAAGCTTTGTGGCCAGACTTTTCCAAAGAGCTCACTTGCATGATTGAGGTCAACTCTCATTTAGCTGCTAAAATTAGTGTGGTGCTTTTAGGCAAACTGACTATTTCGGGTGCTAAACAGCTTTGACAGTCTGGCCATAAATGTCCCAGAAAGTGTTGCTGAGTGCCAAAAAAAAGAAAATCTATTGTTTATGGAGTTTCTCCAACAAGAGCGGTCCTCCTCTGGAAACACATCCCTCACAAGGTCTTGAAAATCTACTTCTGCCTTGCACAAGGTAGTACAAAATTGGAGATATATACCAACACATATAGATAGATAGGGATGTACAATATAGACACACAGCTGTCCTCAGCGGAGTGGTACCAGAGCTGTGGCTATTAGAGCTGCTGAAGTGATATAAGGTTCAATGCAAGTAGTCAACGCTGTACACCGGTTCCCAGCCGTAAAACAAGCAAATGCAACTATGGCACTGCATCCTCTGGTTGTCCCCAGGAATGGCAAGGGTTTCATTTAAAAAAAAAAAGAAAAGAAAAAAAAAAACAAAAAAACCAAACCCAAAACAACAAACCCAAACAAACAAAAAAATCAGTGTAGTAGCATTTTTTTTTCCTTCTCACTCCTGCTTTTGTTGTTGTTCTTTGTCTTCTGTTTTTAGCTTTAAAAGCCTGAAGTTTTCCCTACAATGAGTTGGGTGAGATGTATTTTTAGAAGACAATAAGGGTCTCATGAGGCTAGAGCTGGATCTAATAAGGAAAAGCCTAATTGGGGTAGGGCAAGAACCAAAGGATAATGTTTCAGTTATTATTATGAAAATTTTCCAGGAAGAGGAAACAGCTGGGATTAACATAAAGGTCTCACTTGCATTTTGACTTCTTGAAGTCAAATAGAACAAATGTTTGGTAAGAAATGAAAAATTGAAATACTATTTTTGAGTTTTTCATATAAAACACTTTAATCCATTACATTGAATACCTATAAAATATTTTTCTTTATGCCCTGCAGAAAGTTGGTCCTTTAGAAAATACCTAACCTCTCTCTCTTTATCTGTGTCAGATACTTTAGGTTTAATGTAAAAATCACAATACTTGGTAATACAAGGAGCAGCAAATGAAACTAAAGACCTTCACTGACCCACTCAGCAGTGAAGGATGCCCTGCCACATACTGCCTAGTTTGTTGTAAACTCATGCACAGCTATTCAGGATAGTACTGTGGAATTTTTTTTAATAAAATAATATTTCAAAAAAAGCTTTATACATGCTGAGATCACTGTATGCACTAACCTAACCCAAGTTTGCAAATGAGTGCTTTTTGTAGAGTGTATTCCCATTTGAAGAATGGAGTCAAATGTGGCAAGCCAGGATATGGCATGTGATTCACCTGATAGCTTAATGTATTTATGCAAAATAGTACTAAATAAAGAGAGGTAGGTGGTTAATAGAGCTTTTTTGAGGTATAATAGGGAAAGCTGTAATTAATTCTTATTTCCTGAATCGTTGTTCAATAACAAGGGAATTGCATGCAAACTTGATCCTCTATTGTGCACTCTTCCTTTTCTGGCTGGGTGGGGAACCAATTCAATGGATGCAGACCCCAGCTGATCCATCATACTCATGTATTTTGGGCATCTGCAACAAATGCTTTCTCAACAGCTGCCTCAAAATCATGCCCTTGGAGACCAGTGCTACAAGCCTTTGACCTAATGACCTGCAGGCTAATTCAAGGTCTTGGTGTTGTTTAGATGGGAAAGTGATCAAAACAATGAAATCTGTACCTAATTGCCAGCTGATGTAGCTATCCTGTAAATAAACAGTACTTGAAGCAGGAGTTTTGGAAGAAAGGCCCCTGGAATGCTATTGACTCTATCTGCAGGAGAACCTGCAGGTTCATTAATCACTTATGAAAAGAAGTTTTCTTTTTTTCATGAGCTAGAAGATATATTTATAATTAAGACAAATGAAGAAAGGGTGGTTCTGCAGCTTGCTTTATGATGGAAAGTCAGAGATTTATCTCAAGAGTATACCCACCATGCATTGGGAGCTGAAGCAAGCACTGAGTGATAAGGCCATGGCCTTTGATCATTTGTCAAAATTAAATCTCGCTGAACATCCTCACTGGGTGAAATTCAGCCCTTGGATATACAGGTAGTTCTTATTAAAGACATGCATCTGAGAGCTAAACATAGCTATAGGAGTCCTAGCCAAAAAAAATTCATCAGGGTATAAAAGTGAACTTTCACAGTTATGTGGAGAGGCTGGTATTGTATCAGTGAATAAAGTCCTGCAGATCTCTGATAAAAATGATCTTTATGGAAACTATTAAATTGGGTTTGGCCATCTCAGGTTATTTTATTATTGTTATATCTTTGTCAGCGATCACCCAGAACAAAGTTTTCAGACTTTCCAGGAAATTAACTGAAGATCAGTTACTGTGCTGTCTTCCAAATTTATGGCTCTGCAACTTACTACAGACCCAGACGTACAGTGATAAATAATCGCTCATGTCTTCTAGCCCATCAAATAGAAATCTGCTTCCTTGGGAGTAGGCAAAATGAAATTGGTGCATTATAAACAAATTTATTAAAAGGTGCGTTCAATCTTTCATGAAACATGAGGAACCATCAGTGCTTAGTAGGGAATGAGATTTTATTATTTTTTTTTCAGTATGAATGTAGCTGAGAAACTCAATAAGAAAGCCAGCATGGAGTAAGTTTACCTTCTGAATGTCAAAAGCAGAGGCTGAACCTGGAGCTGATTAATGGGTGCATAATCTATCAGTTCGGAATCAAGGAGCTGTGGGTTGTAGCTAAATTATTTGTAAGGTAATTTGGCTTGGCCTTAATGAGGGCTAAGGTCCCACAGACCATGGAAGAGTCTATCAATCTCTCTGCCTCTGGAAGCGGTTGCATATTTTTCCCATTGTATCATTGTATTTGTTGTTTGTGAAATCTCAAGGCAGGCAAGATTTTTTTTTTTAAAACTTTTTTTTTTTTTAATAAATAAGACTGTAACAGCAATAATTCAGCCTGGGATCTGATTTCTGTTTGTTGTACTGGGGGGTATTGTGCGCCCCCAAGGCTTTCTCAATAGCAGGCAGTGAAGCGTAAGATGCTGAGGGGAGCAGGATGACAGTGGCAGTGTCGCTGGATGGAGTCCTCCCCAGTTTCTTGAGGTCATGGTCCAGGACATAGCTCATAGGTGACTCTAGTTATTCTGGCTGCTTTGGGCCCACTATGCTCTGACAAACCCAGTTTAAGTGGCAAAATGGGTGCCAGGGTACAGTGGTGAATTCCCTAAAGGAAGATGTAGAAAATCTTTTCATCCTCTCTAGTCTGCAATAGGAACAATCCAGTTTTTCCCTTTGCACAGACTTTTTGTTTAGCCAGTCCCTTTGTCTTGCAGCCTTTCTTGCTGCAGATAAAGATAGGTGCTACAATGGCGTGAGAAAAAAACTCCTGCTCACCTTAAACAGAAGGTACCTGAGGAAGGCTACTCATCTGAAAATTTTGCTTGTACACAATTAGACCGAAGCAGGGATGTTTCACTAACTAGTGGCTACCAAATAGTAAAAGCACTTCCTGCATGTTTCCAGCCTTCAACAATACAGCACTGTACTGGTCCTTCATCTGCCCCAGCTCTTTAAAATTTTATCAGTTTTTCCTGACCCTCCGGTCAGCAGTTGCCAAGTAGCTCATCTATCAGTTGCCTGGTTTGTGCAAGCATGTACTGGAGATGTAACAAAATTAAAATGTCTCCCCCCATCACCACAGTGCCAGACAGATCCAAACACCTGGATTTCTCTAAGGTTTTCCATCCCTGCAACAAGTCTTATTGTTTGGATAGGTGTTGATTCTGAGATTGCAACTCTTAATTTCCTGACTACAGTGTAGGTTTGGGCCAGATTTCTTTGTGTGAGTAAACATGGTGATTACTAGGTGTGAATGATGCATCTTAAATTCACCTTTGTGGATTAATTTTTGCATTGCTAAAAATGGCATAAGAGCATCCCGTGACTGTTCGCACACCTGGATTATCCCACAATTATTTGCTCAAAGGCTGAGGATCTGGTATAGTGTCTATTTACGATGATGCAAAAGCTTCCAGGGGTTTCAGTGAGCTCTGCTCTCAGTTGAAATTGCTTTTGTCAACAGTCTTTGCTGCTTTTTTTCAGAAAAATGTTGTCATTTTTTAATATGGGGAATCATCTGTGGTTTTTTGCTGTAGCACTGCCTGTGTTTACTCTGTTGATTTGCTTGCAGTGTTTTCTTACCAATATTTAGTTTGCTCACATTTCCAGTAGATTCCTCCAGGACTTGCTCTTTAGGGGCTAGTTTTCAGTCTGCTTTCTTATGCCTTTCTCACCCAGCAAATCCAGCTGCTTTTTTTTTTTTTTTTTCCTAGTCAATTATTCTCCCTCATACTATGTCCCAGGTTTTCTTCCCTTTTCTCCTCCTTCCTCCTCACTCCATGCAGAACAGTGCAGGAGCCCAAAGCACAGGTATGATCCATGCTGTGCCTTTGCTCCTTCTCCCTCTCTACTTTCTTCACTGTTTCTTCCTGATAGCCCCTTGGAAATTAAATAGTAAACAGAGAAAGAGCCAGAGAAGGTGGCAGTACGGCCACGCTTCTAGAAATAGGAAGGCAAAGGTACTGGATGATGAATGGCAGTTTGACATAACAGTATATGAGCTCTCCTTATCTGTTTTGTTGGTTTGTGCTAAGCATAACTGCCCCACTGTCTCTATTTTGAAGATGGACAAAGGGGTTCACACAGCAAAACCATCTAGTTCTAGCTTTCATGTCCACAAAGCAAGGCTTGAAAATGTAAATCAAAACTTTACAGACCTCTGGTCAGTGCAGGCTAAACGAGACAGCAATAGCAAGCTCCTGGGCTTCCCTCAAGGGCAATGGAGAAATTTGGGGCTCCTGTCCCAGAAACAAGAAGTTGAGAAGCAGACTCAAATTCAAGATCTGTATTCCGTCATTCACTTTAACAGATTGTGGTTCTAACATAGTTTTGGGGGGAGGGAGGTTATGATATTGTTCTGAATTTTCTTTTAATGGTAGTGTTATTACTTACTCTGGAAAGATATTTTAGCTATTTAGACACCTCAATATTTCCGGGAGCTGTCTTTTTTCAGAGGGAAACTAATTCAGTGTTTAGCTCATAGAGGTATCTTTTGCAACCTGTTTTTAATGGGAAAAGCAAAGATATATTCTATATAGTACAATCAGAAGAATAATATACAGTGTCTTCTTTCATCCCTTTTCAGGCCAGACCTGCCAGCCAATGTTACATAGAGCTCTCTGGTGGGAAAAAGAGATGCAGAAAGTGCTGCCATCAGTCTTTGCCTGCACTTAGCTAGACCCGTTGACATTCACAGAGTGTAATGGCAGGAAAGCTTTCCAAAGCCATTTGACTCCAAAAATTTGACTTATCATCATTGTCGTGTCTTGCTCTGACAGGGAAAATGATTTGTCGGTTAAAACGTCTCGTAAACATGCACATTTGATTCAATTTAATCAGAGGCAGTGCCTCACTCTGAATCCGGAAGGCTATTCCGCAAGTGAAGGAGGAATGAAATAGCGGGTAATACACTTACTCCTACACCACCATCCCACTGGCTCTGGATTGGTGGGGAAGGGATCAGTGCAAATGCCAGATTCTCTGGGAAAGGGAAACTCTCCCAGGCTTTGGGAGCAGGTCCCCGTTTTGGCTCAATGCAGCCATCCAGGCACGGACCAGGCTTAGCTAAGACTTCAGGTTTCTGTTTCTGCATGGGGCTGCACTAGGGTAGTTGGTTTCAAGCTCATGGGGTGTCTTCATCATGGGGGTCAGTATAGGAACCTGCTGGGAAGGGGGAAAAATGCATGTAGCATTTTTGCCTGTGTAACACTGGTCAGGGATGGGGCTGGCCCAGTGCCAGCTGACTATAAGCAGGATCTCATTCTGCAAGCACTTATGGGCCTGAGTAAATCTACTTGTGCTAAATGGCCTTATTAAGATCAAGCCTGTATACATTGCAAATCTACACAAAGAGAAATAAGAGCCCAGATTAGATTAGTCGCTAAAGGCTGTGAACGTACAGCTGTTTGCCAAATTGCACACTGAATTTCTTTTTTGCATAGACTTTTACTGATAGCAATTTGAAGGCAGTCATTAGAGCCATCAGCTTTTGAATGAGAAATTTCAAGGGACACTTCAGTATAAATCTGTGCCTCTGCTATAAGAAATTATTCCTGATTTGCTTTGGGCTATGGAAACCAATTACATGAATTTTGCACAATAACCTGTTTCTCCCAAACAGGGGTAGCACTTCTGGCCATAAACAGACATACTTTTACTTCCAATTAACTGTGTGGGTGTGTAAACATATGGAAAACTGCTTTTTCAACTTGAATTTAATAACCAAAAAATAGTTGGAGGAAAGAATCATCATTTACTGTTAGAATATGAGACTCTGGGCATCCTTATTCCCTTTCTGTACAAGCCAGCTGGATTTGTGAAAACAGACATACCACTTCATCATAAGTACTGCAGGCTTTCTTCCTGACCAGCTCCTAGACTCCAAGATTTAGGAAAGGGTGTGATACTAATTTTCAAAGCTAAACTTGACATAACTTACGGTGCTCTAGCTTTTCTTTTTCTTTTAAACTTAAACTGTGTTTTTCTTTTATTCCAGACACTCCAGAGCTGCCGTGTAATCCCTGAACCCTGCTGAATTCACACCCTGGCGATACATCAATGTTAAAGGGATACAACTGGTAATTCTGCCTGGCTGTTAAACTGCCTTGTGTCTATCTACTTCTAATTGCTGCTATCAATGTATATGTTTTACCTCTTCCAAGGTACAGTGAATATGCTTTAATCTTATTATTAGTATAAAAATAAGTCATTAGCAATGTTTAAAGCAATTGTTATCTCCTCTTCCTGCCAGCGCATTCTATTATGTTAATATTAGTATTTCTAAAATGAAGCTTTGTACATATGAGTCAGGCCTCCTATGTCATTTGTTTGAAAATCCTGAGAGCATTTTCCTAAATAAAAATTGTGTGGGGAAGGAAGAGGGTCTTCTTATTTACCTTCAGTTTTCCATCCTTTAGGACTTTTTTTGCTGGGTGTTCTCAGGTTGCTGCTGCAATTAGAAGACTTAATTGGTTTTAAATAAAAGCTGAGATTCCTCCATTCCCCAGGAGCTGGACTTTTCATTAAAACCACCACCCAATATCATGAGAATTGCAATTAAATTCCTGAGCTGCCAACACAGTTGCAAAATGGTTTGTAAAGCCAGGGTGGGATAAATGCATTGGGAGAGCCAGCTCTCTGGTGGTGTAAGCTGCTGCAACTGCTTCTGCTTTAGCTGAACTCTGGATATTTACTGAGAAGCACAGCACTGCTGAAACCAGATCTAGCCAAGTCTTTAACTGAGCTGGGGGTGGGACAGATGCAGCTACATTGTGCATATTTGCATGTTGCCCGTGTGAAGGAAAAGCCATATAATTGCTGCATGAGCACCTCTGTTAATCTCTGTGTGCATGAGGGCCTGGCTGGGAGGTGGAAGAATAGACTGTGAAAGCTTCAGTTGCATCTTCTGGGCTCTTGCAAAGGTTAATGCCACTGCAAAACTTTTCTTTCCAAGAAGTAGTAGCATTGGGAAGGCAAAAATAATAACACGTGCCATGTCTCCACTCTCCAAAGTCAGCTGAGTAGAAAAGGAGTGCATTGTATTGTATCAGCTTTTCTCCCAGTTGCTTGGCTTAGTTCAGTGAACTTACACCAACGTGAGAGAAGTTGTGCCCTACCAGTTTGGGATGTGAACTGATAGCTAACTAGTAGGAAAGAGCTTAGGATTTGGGTGAGAGGTTTTCCTTTAACTGGTCTTGCATGCTGCACTGAGAAGAGCATCAAAGTTTAAAAAGAGGGCCTAGCAGAAAAGTGCTGGTATGTCAATAATGTAGATGCATGAATCTGTGTCACAGGTGGCCAGATGCATCTTCCCTTGATGTGCTACTGAAGGGTTCCAGCACAATCAAAAGTTCATTTGAAATTGTGTCAGAAGTGAGGACCATTGGTAGGCCAGAAAGAAGAGCCATCAAGAATCAAAATTAGTTACAAAATATACACACAGGTTTTGCTATTTTGGGCTATCTTCACTCTCAGTACCTTAAAAAAGAGAGTATAATGTAGAACCAAGAGCTCTTATACCCTCTGTCTTTAGCCCTGGCTGAGAAGGTGCTCAGGCAGGTCCCTGTCCTTTCTTCCAGGTGCTGTCTGCTTAGCTCCCATCTTCTCATGGGCGGTGGTCCTTGCAATCTTACCATACAGAAACTTCAGAAAGGTGGGTGTCTGTCCCCCAGGTAGTTGCTATTTTCCTGCTTTTGGGTGCTGGAGAGAAAAGATTTTTTAAGTAAGATCAGTATTTGGAATAACTTCTGATTTCAATTGTAAATAAGCCTGGTGTGATTATGTAGTTGCTGCTGGAAAACATAAAGCAATTTATCCAACAGGCCCTATCTGTAGGTCTAGCAGGCCTAGAGCTTTCCTGGGAAGAGCCAGCACTGGAATAGCAGCCAGGTTTTTTCTTCTTTTTTTCTATTTTTTTTTTTCTAGCAGCAGTGCTACTTTTCCAACATAAAAGCAAAACCTGTTCCTTTGCTTTGCATCGTGCGAGTCTGCAGAGACAGTGTGCAGGAAGATGGGCAGAGGCTGGGAGCGCTTTCATCTTAATGGGCCTCTTGGTGTGTGTGAACATCTCGGGGGGAGACCTCTCGGGGGGCAGAGCTTCAGAGCCCGCAGAAGTGTGCCGTGCCGATAAGGAGATGAAACAATAGCTGCGACACCGAGAGCCTTCGCACAATGACTTGGTGAGGATGTTACAGAGTCAAGTGCTTTGCCCCTTTGCTGCACAGAGCAAATCCGCTCACTCCTGAATGGTTAACTCTTTCTCTTCCTTCACCTTGTAATTTAACGCGCAGCTTTTAAGGGCATCCAAATTTGTGAATGCTATGGAAATAGCACTTGTGGTTCTTGTTACTTACAATGGTTTGTGTTTCCCTGCTTCCAGGGCTGCTGTGAGACCTCTAAAACACTGCAGTGGAGCCCAAGCCCTGAGCCTCTGTGAAGATTTAGTGATGCATGAGCCATACTCTGGCAAAGATGGGAAACCTGAGATGTCCTTGCTTGAGATCCAGAAGTGGAACGAAGGAACCATTCCCAAACTTCTTGTATTATTGATGCCTCGTTTCCTCATTAATGCCACAAAGATTTATGTGAAGGGACTTCCACAGTGCTAATGGAATTACCCACCTAAATCTCCTTTGCAACGATGGCAGGGAACACTCCGTTTCTCTGCCCTCATGTTAGTGCTGGGTGAGTAATTGAATTATTTGTTAGCAAGCAAAAGTAAAAATCCTTTCCTTTTAGGTTTGATTATTTTATTTATTTATTTTTGCTCGTAGTGTTGAGGGCTTTTCAATGTTTTTTACTTAGGCTTGAGTTATAATTTGAAATACAAATTGAAAACATTTTTGATCATTTTTCCTATTCCAATGTCAGTGATGGTCAGTGGTTTCAGTCAATCAGCTCTGTATTTTTTTTCATTAATAAAATGTTGTCCTGCAACATTTCACCTACCTCTATTTAATGCACAAAATCTGTCTAAAAGAGCATCTTTGAAATAGATACATTTCCCATTAGCACTAATAGCAATTACATGTTTGCACTGCTGAAGTCCTTAATCCACTGTTCCTCTGTAGGATCTGCATCACTAGTTGAAAGTAAGGAGGATGTTTACCAAGGACAGAAAAGCCCATCAGTCTAATCTTTTAGGATCAGGTAGACCCAGTGTTTCTTGAGGCTGTAACAAAGCCAGTGCATGAAAAGACCCTCCAAAGGGAAAATGAGTCTCCAAATGCACAGAGGTCATGTAGTCACAGGGTCAGAGGCTGTATCAGAGCGATGCAAGCCATTTTGGGGGCATCCTTTCTGCAGGCAGAGCAAGGTGCCATAGGCAGGGGTGGGTGGTCATGGCTGTGCACTCCTTCCTTCCTTCCCTTGCCTTGTGGGAACTTGGGCAGTCTGTATCGAGTTGAATGAGCGTGGCAGGAGCTGCTGCAACTTCTGCATGCCTGTGCCTGCTCCTGCTGGGACTTCCCATATTGCTTCAAATCTGGTTATGATTTTGCTGAAAATCCTTACCTGTAGCCTCACTGCTGCCACTTAATTTCCTAAAATCGCCCTTGCATTTGATATCCGTGTCAGTGCACAGATACTGCACTGGTTGAGCTCAGGGAGAATAAAAGGAGCAGCACAATTGCTTGTGCTGAGCAGGACTGGCTTTCTGGTCTAGCGAAAAGGACTGTAAAAGAGTAGGAATAAATCTGAAAGGAGCCACTCTTAAACCAAAATGGGAGGATACAGCTGGGGCTGGGTAACCTATTGTGTGAAACCCCTTTTACTAATCTTGTTCAAGGTTGTGCACAGACATCTGGGAATGATTTATTCATTGTAATGGGCCTGATCTTGTGAAGCTGTGAGTGTTGCCAGCAAAGGTGACCGGGTCAGCTGCTCTGTGCAACAGGAGGAGAGGTTGTATCTATCAGAAAGAGAAATACAAGTTCAGGACACCAGAAGTGTGAGACTCTGGAGATTAATGATAGAAAACTACCATGTGTTTGGGGAAAGAAAAGTAAGCAGGAAACAGGAACCTAAATTAGGCTGCAGCTCCCTTGGCAAAACACTCAGGTTATAAATATTCTGGTTGCACTTAGAGCAGGGCTGGCTGTGCTGATTGTTCTTCGCTGTCCTTTGGTATCAGTGTGTTATTCATGCTGGTATTCTGCTTTGCTGACAAAACCACCCGGAGCATCTCAGAGGTGTGGGAGGAGGCTGTGTGTGGGTTTGGCCGCGTGGCTTCTGAATACGCCAGTGAAGGAGGAGGCTGTGCCCTGCGTGCCACCACAGCCTGCAGCACTGCGGGACAGGAGAGTGGGGAGTTGGGTTGTGAGCATTTAATTGCTCAGCTAGTGCCAGGGATGCTGGTTTTAAAGAGTGTTTTCTCAAAGGAGCCAAACCTTTACACAGGATCACTGACTCAGCTTGACCTTTGTGATCAAGCTGGCACAAGGGCTTGAGAAGAGTCACTGCCACTTCTCCCCAGCCCCAAAGCTGGCAGGCAAGGGAAAGCAAGGCATGAAGAGGAAAATGTGGAGTGCTGAGGTCCCAGCTGAGTGGAAGAGCTGGGAGCAAAGCAACAAAATGCTTCTCATTGTCAGGGTTAACACACAACAGATTTTCAGCCTCCAAAATCCCAGAGCAATTCTTTCACAGGAGCAAAATAGTTACTGCTCCAGGGAGTTGGTGCCTGTGATGAGCTTCACCATTCCCTCCCTCTTTGTCATGGCCCTTGCCTCAGGAGGACCAAGGTGCAAGTAGAAGTCACCAGCTCCTGCAGTTTGTGATAAACTGGTCAGTGTTTTCTAGGCTGTAATTTATGGGGTCACTGGGAATTGCTGCATTGCTGAATGCAGTCAATCCACTTAACAGCGCAGCATTGCTTCTGAAGGATCCCAGCCGGCTGCTCCTCTCTGCTGTGGTGTACAGAAATGAGAAGTGCAATCCAGCCTCTGGTTCAAATGAAAATTTCTCTAATCTGGAATAGCTCTACCCCAGAAGGTGCCTCAAAATATGATAGCAGGACTGCCATGCCAGGGAATATGCTTTTTTTGTTTGTAATGAAAAGAACTCTATTCCCATCATAAAAAAGTTTAGTGCAAAAAGTTAACTAAGGTAATGATTTTAGAAGCTGAAAATATCAGGATCTCAAAGAGAAAGCAACAGGGATTATTTTTTTTTATTCTTTTTCTTCCCCTTCTCTTTTAAAGCCCTTGGGAATTCATTTCCTGGTGTCATTGTGGTAACTTCAGACCTAAGTAATTCATTTGTATTCGTGTCATTCCCATGTATGCTTCCGTAAGTATTGCATGCAATTTAAACTAAATGGGCAGTTAAACTGAAGATGGTACTGAGCAAACCAGACTGCAAACCATATGTATAGGCAGAAATACAGCCCTCTGCAAGAGCTCCACTGTGCTATCAGTTGTTCTCTGCCTGGTTGCAATGTCTTTCTTGACTCATTTATACACAGAGGCCACTTTGATTTTTGTTTCCATACATAACATATTATGAGACCAGTGATGATGTCCCTGTGGTGTCAGTTTAAGTTGTGCCTCTTTCTCTAGATGATATATTGGGCTGATATATTTGCCTTGTAGGAAAGATGCATGGAGCTAGGACATGCAGCACAGACTCCAGCTCTGAAATCTTAGGGCACTTGCTCTGAGCTTAATTGTGTAGGGTAATGACAGTCAGAGAAGGAGCATGGCTGGTCAGCCATGTCTGATGTGCTGGTGTCACTGTTGTGGCTAACGTCTATACTGAGCATGTAACCTTAATGTCATTCAAAAGTAAGACTTTTCATGTTAAACTCTAGGTTTTGGCTTAATAAATCAATAGCCTCTCGACTAATCCCATTGATTAGCAATTAAGGACTTTAAAACAGGCTATTTCTGTAAAGAAGACACTGTTTTCTGGACATGTCTCGTTTCAAGATGATACAGGAGTTACTGTATGGTTATGGTTGAGTTAACGGTTATTTTCAGAGTTAGGGTTTGTGCTGGGAGAACAAGAAAGAGGCTAAAGCATGGTTGGAGTGGGGCTGTGAGGGGGCTCCCAAGGGAAGCATGGGCTGCAAAGGGACCTGGGATATGAGAAACTTGCAGGTTGGTGTGTTGCAGTTGTCTTGGACAGGATTGGGGAAGAAAAACCCAAACAAATGTCTCTGACTCCCTCTTAATCACAGTTGTTTTGAGGGGCAGATGCATCCCTCTCCTGGCGCACAATTTCCAGCTCCAAGGAAACCATTAGCAATTTTACTTTGAAATGTCATCTATTCATTATTACCTTATTTTGAAGGAAATGGGCCATTCATGATTTTGAAATCACAAGCTGTAATGATTTCTCTCTCCATGAGAATTCATTAGGCTTTATTTCATCAGCTACTTAATGCACATGATGATCTTTCCAAACAGCAATTGCACAACAAGAAAAACAGACTCCATGGACATGAGGAAAAACACCCTGGATAGCAGTCTAGACAGTTCAATTCTGCAAAATCAAAAATCGGATACCAATAGTTTAGGTAAATTGAAGCTGAAAGAAAGCAAAATCACTCTGCAGACCCAGGATAAATGAAAAGCCAATCTGAATATCAAATTGACCCTGCTCCAGGGGAGAGTAATTTGGCATGATGTATTTGCCATCTCTGAATGTGTTGCTTATAGACAAACTAAGTGGTGTGCCCAGAAAAAAAAGAACAGGAGGTGAACGTAAAGTCAGGAGGAAATAAGGGTCTTGATCCAAATGCAACCCTGAGGTCATTTTGGAGCCTATACACTTCTAAAGGAAAGCAGCACTCTAAGCTGCAAGGTTTGTCTTGGAGTGTTCCTTTATGCAGAAATTATACAGCTATTGACACCAATTTTAGCACAGCAGCTTGGGAACAGCATTTATGAACACAGGGCAAGTAGTAATGAGTGTAGGAGAAGTGAAGAAGAAATACCCGGCAGAGGGACTGGGGAGTGGTTGGTAAGAGGCATATCCTGGCCTCAGTGAAGTTACTGGAAATTTTGTCATGAATATCCAAAAAATAAGTGCTTTTTTTTTTTTTCTTCTCTCTTTTTCTTTTTTTAAAAATAGTGATATTGTTAAAGTGCTTCTGAAGCCAAGCAGCCTCCCTCAAATGTTTGGAGTGGCTGGATTCATCACTGAACCCACCGCCCTGAAAGCCTGAACAGGAGTGGTTTCATTCACGATGTCTCGCTGCCAGGTCTCATTAGTGAAGTAAGCATTCTCTTTTCTCATAATTACCGTGTGCAGACATCCCTGGTGCTGTTCAGCTTCAGTTCATGGTCCCTTCAAGCTAAGTGCAGCTCCATAAAAAGCCAGCCTGTTTTGTAAGACGTGCAGGGTAAGAAGGCACAGACCTGCTGGGCGGGTGCAGAGCGTAAATGCGAGGGCTAAATGAGAAGGCAGGGTGGCAGGAACAGGAGCGGGAGATTGTACCTGTTTGTTACCGTTGGGTCTCAGGGGAGTTTTGCCACAAAATTCCATTAAAATAAGAGTTTCAACCTTTAAAAGTACAATTCAGTGGCTTGTTTCGTTAAATAAGCTAGCAAAGATTGTATATTAGTCTCTGACAGGGCTACATTTGGGTGAAAACCATGCTGAATTATTTATTTTGTCATTAATGTCACACAAACCGCAGTAAAGGGAATTATATGGGCTGCAAAAGCGAGCAGCGCTAAGTCAGATTCAAACAAATGGAATTGTTATTCTTCAATACCAGCAGCTGCATAATGGATCCAGGAGAGGATGAGAAGTGAATGGTAAATCAATGGAAAGGTTCACACCTGACTGACAGCCTTTAAATAATGTAAAGGGTCCCTCAGCACACAGCCGGGTTATATAATACATTCGCATTTAAGACCAGTGGAAAGACATGCAGGGAAGCATTTCAGAAGTTTTGTCCTTGTAACTGCAAAGCTCAACAAGCTGGAGAGGAGCATACCTGGGAAATGGGGTGGAAAGCTCAAACCATGCCTGGAGAATGAGCAAAGAAAGAAATTTTAATTTGGCCAGACTAAGTTTTGCCAACATTGGCCTTTGGTAAGCCCGAAAGGGGTCTTGTGCTGTGCCTTGTGCAGAGGACTCAAGGGAATGGTGCTCTATTACAGAGACTCAAGTCAAGGAGAGGAACTCGAGGCCAGTTTGGGAGTGGGGGCTCGGCTCTGTTGTGGCACACAAGAGGACATCTCTGTAAGCCACACTGTAAGAGTTTCTAGGGCTCAGATGCTTTACCTCTCAGCAGCTGTGGGCGTACCGTTCAGGGTATTCTAGACCTTTACAGCTGTGTTCCCTGGAATAAACATCTCTGCAAAGGTAAACAGAAGGGTGTCAAGCAGTTGGATGAACAAATTTCGAAGTCATTGGTTGCAGGTTACAGTCACATTCTCCCTCTGGTTCTGCAAGTGTGTGCATTATTCTATATTCTCTTTGGACATGTGCACTTGCTGTCTCGTGTGCACGCTCTCCCTTTCTGAATTATGAAAGGTATGAACTTTACATTTCTGATCCCAGAAATGGGTCATAAATTGGCCATTGATTTGTAGCTGTTTGGTGTGCTCAGAAAGAGAGCTGCAAGGGGAAGAGTATATATGTCTGTGAGCAGACAGATGCACATATCTTCTTTCTGATCCCTGTGAGCATGCTTTTTAATTACATCTGCTAGATGATGACCAAGAATGTAGGGAAATTCTTGATCTGGTTTTAACCCTGGTGGCAATTTCACAGGCTTGATTATAAAGAATTAGAACTTTTCCATTTATAGAGAAGCTGCCCACAGAAAGTGACCCATGAAGATGTTTTATTTTTGTGGTTTCACATTAAATATGAAAATCTAGATAAAGAGAAAGCCTGCATATATGTGTGAGTCTGTATATGTGCATATATATACAAAAAAAAGCCCATGGTTGATACTCTCTTCGCTACTCTGCTTTCATATTGTTGTTGGACACAGTTGAATGTACACAGCCTCCCCAGCACCACTGTCTATCAACACCCTGCGCTTACCCAAAAGCGGTGAGGGTGAGGCACATCAGCTGCAACCCCTGCCCTCCCTCTGGAATTGTATACACACCACATGTCTGGCTGGGAGAAATTGGGACTTGGCAGGGATGGCATTTGATTTCTGATTCAGTGGCAGACTTTTTGTGGGACATTAGGTATACAGTGATTTATGCAGCTACGTAAGCTATTCCGTTTTCTGGTTTGTCATCTATGAAATCAAGAGAAGTAGCCTGAAAATTATGTAGCTATGATAAATACTTTAGTGACTGTATTGTGCTGAAGCACAACTGTAATAAGGTAACAAGACTGTGAAACTTTGGTGTATTAAATTATTTCCTACTTAAACCATTAAAGTTTATGACAACAGTATCAGAAATACATCTGGTTTTCTTAAGAAGCTGAGGCATCATTTATTCTACAGTGAGAAACAACAGCCAGTAGGAAGACAAAATTAACTTTTCATGCAACAGACATGACGATCTGCCTGTCCGTTCATGAAGGTTGAGAGGATTTGGTTTTTGCATGTTGGATAGTCTGCAGCAGACTGGGGGGGGGTTATATGGGAGATTTAATGGAATCAGCTGTGTGCTGTAATAATTGGATGCAGTCTTTAAACAGGCACATCAATTGGAAGTGACTTCTGACAGCCAGCAATGGGGTAATGAAATTAATTGTACGTGTTTTCTCAATAATAGAAAACGTTTTCATTTAAAAGTATGATGGACAAAATTCTGTTTTTCGTTCATGAATTCTACTAAACAACCCCCTAATCTGATAACACCATTTGCTTTAGTATCTTTAGACATAATTCTGACTTTCTGATGGAGCTATGAAAAGTCTTTCCTCTCTTCCCAGGCTTCTCTTTTATCTACCACCCACCAGTTTCCTCACTTGATCCCGTTCTCCCAGCTGAATGCTCTGAAGTTCACACTTGGTTTTGGTGCCTCCGGGCCATGGGATAGAAGGTAAGCACAGCACCAGCAGTGGAGAGCTGAGTCTCTTGACCTTTTCAGCAGCCCCGTGTTTGATGAGAAGAGTCGACAGACAGGAGAAGTAGAAGGGTTGCTTTGCAGCTACCTGGCTGGAAATCCAGAGCAGCTCCCTTTAACTATTAATTCAGTGCAGCAACTTAAAATCTCTCTCCGCTAACAGCTGCCTTTTACTGGATTTACCTGACTGGGCTTTGTTGTTATTTATTGTCCTACTAATTTCTTTCTCACTGTGTGCATGTGTGTCAAACATCATGTGTGACACATCACTAGTAGTTACTTTGATGCGTTCTTTTTTCCCCCAAAAATCATGAACAGAGAAACTGAGCAGCAGAGGGCCAAGATACAGCCCACAGGGACCTGTCAGAAATACTCTAAGGGATGAGGATTTCACAACTTGCCACTCTTTTTGAATAGCTGTCATTTAGTCATTTTTTGTTGAGAAATACAGTACACGCTGGTGTAATTCTGCCCCATGAACCCACAGGCAGAGTAGTTCCATGATGTACAGTTGCTCTGTTCAGGTAAGGTGTGATGAAGGAAAAAAAACTCCAAGTACCAAGCAGAAAACTGTCTCCACTCAATAGTCACATATATGTCACACTGTTATGAGCCACTAAATTGAGTAAAAATGTTTGAAAGGTCATCTAAGTAGTTGGCTGGAAAGTTTGGTGTCTTGAAAATGCTGGAGTGGCTTTATTGCATTCAGGTAAAAACACTTTTTAGCCAAACAACTTTAAAAATAGATTGAAATGGCTTTTATATCCTGGGGTCTTCAGACACAATTCCCTGAACTGGAACAAATCTGGCTGTGAAGGTGTAAGGCATGTGTTTGGGTCTAGTAACACCCAGGAAAGTTGTCCAGGCATGCTGCTGTGGTGGGGTGGCGTGCAGTGAAGAGAATGGTTATGGTCCAGATTAAGGCAGTCAGAATAATATCTCTGAAGTCACTCAAATTATTTTGTATTTATACCAATGTGAGCGAAAGCACAGTTTGCATTTTAGCCTAGAAGGGTAGCTAATGAAAAAAAAAAGGAATACGCTGCACTCACAGATCACCATTAACTGTAGAAAGGGGCTTAGCTGCATTACCCTGGGTGAAGCTACTACAGGTTTTGATCTTATTCTAGCATTGTTACTTCCATGAGTAATAACTCAGTATTTATACAGTACTTTATTTTCCTGACCTGTTTGCCATAGCAACCCCAGTGGTGACTCTGCTTCACAGGTACAAAGCACCTTCCAGCAGATATGCACCAGTACATAACATTAACTTTGGAAATTGTTGGTGTTTTAGAGCAAGAATGATCTGCTGTATAATAAGATGCCACACAGAAAACAAGCTCATTAACTAAGATTCCTTTGTAATTATCTTCAGTAATGCTTTTGTTTCCCCTGTTGCTTTTGCTTTCTTTTGTCTATGCATGCACTTTAAAAATCTTAGAAAAAATTAAAGATTTTCTTGAAAAAGAAAAGAATACAGTTGCAGGTGGGTAGATGTTGAAGGATATTTTTAGCTTACTGTTTGACAAAGAGGTTTTTAGCACTGCCAAAAACAACTGAAGGTGAGAGAGGATCTATTTCCCTCAAAGGAAGCTGCTCTGGGGTTGTGGTGATCCAGACCTAGAGGCTGCTGGATGCTTGCTGGCACTGTCTGCAGAATTTGCAATCAATTACTTAGTTTCCTTCTCAAGCTGAGTGTGTTCAGAGGAAGGCAAGGAATCCTTTATCTTTTGGCTGACCTGTTTTCTGTCTTTCACAAAAACGTCGCTGCTGTTATAGAAGGCACGAAGGTTGCCACTTCCCGACGTGTCACTGCGCAGGGAAGAGCTGAGAGTAACCTCTGCCTTCACTGGCAGATCCTGGCTCAGAGTTAGCCTGGCTGTTGAATGATATATTGGAGTGATTTGCTCACTCTGAGAAAACAGACCTTTCTCTTGCAAGTGTCCAACTCTTCTGACTGGAACCTCTATGCAGGCATCAGCGGCGGGCAGCTCTGCCTCTTCTGTGTTATTTCAGTGAGGGAAGTGGAGAACATTGAATGTTTTTCCAGCCTTACAATGTAATAGCTGGCTTGTAAATCATAAAGTGGGGAGGGCTGTTCTAGAAATGAAGAAGATGCAGGAAAGCAGGGAATTACGTATCACTTCACACAACCACAACATCCTCTGGTCTGATTATGCTCCTCTTGAGATCTGTTGAGGTATCCCCATCATTTATGCAGGTACCCCTCAATGTGCTTGTCTATTTTCCTGGGAAGCTGTTGAGCTGTTCCTAGGCCGTATGCAGCTGCAGCACCTGGGGAAGGTTAGTGGCTGTATAGATGGATTTGCAGCAGTCTTTTGGGGTAAAGCATGCCAGATCCAAAAGCTCTTGAGCTTGGTAACAACTGCCATGATGCTGAGAGCTCTGGATTGACCCTAAAAATACTGATAACCAGCTGAAACTGGAAACAAACCCAGCTCATAAAAATGACTATCCAAACAGACCTGATGCATTTTGCTTAAAATTTGACCAATTGTCAATGTTTTGACTCGACAAAGTTTTTCATAATATTATTAGAATTTTCTCATTCCTTTGGGATTAACTAAGGGCAAAAAAGGGATGATTCCTTTGAATAAACTTTCAGATAAGAAAATTGGAGACAGGACTGTATGACCTTTTTATAAACAAACAAATTAAAAAAAAAATACCCAAAAGAACAAAAGAGAAAAGCCTAAGTATCAATGCCTTCATGGAAGGCTTGGCCAGGAAAGCTCCAAAGCAAATCATAATCCAGTAATTGGTGGCTTTCTGCACCACCAGTTCTGTTTCTTGAAGCAGTAAATTCATCTCTGCATCTCTGTTTAGAGAAAACCTCAGGGTCCTGCCTGCCTTTACTAAAGCATAAGTAACAGCAACAGGGGATGGCAATGCAATGGCATCTCCTTGGGCAGCACAGGCCATGGACCTTGCACAAGGTCTTCTGGGATGTTCTGTTGTTGCTGCAAAAAAAATAAATAAAATCCCATTATTTCTGCTTCATTTGTTGTGAGCACATAAAGCTAAGTTGGTGTAAGGCAGTTTTCAGAAGGAGTTAGCTTGCCAGTGCGAGCACATTGCAGTTACCCTTGATGCACTGAAGCAAAGGTCAGGGTAAGATTTAAGTGGAGATTGAGAGGAAAGGAGAACCAGGTAAGCCCTGCTTAGTGGAGAGCCTTCTTCCCTGTACGGGGGATTGACAGCAATACATTTCATTTTACAGGTATTGGGAGTAGTAAAAGTGAAGGCAAGGCTTGGGAGAAGGGATCAGCCCGACCTTAATCTGGAATTCATGGAGACCAGTGGTCTGGGTTAGGGCTTGCTCTTAGAAGTGTATCTGAGCTTTAGCAAGACCTGTGCTGGTAGAGTATATCTAACTGTATTTGATGTTACGAGTATTTGAGATTGCAGGAATGAGGTTAAGAATAGTTTAAAAGTTAGTGTTGGGTTGAAGGCTGGATAACACTTCAGCATAGGTTTTTTCTTTTGGTAAAGGGCAAGACAGAGCAGCATGTGAGGGAAAGATTGAAATAAAAAAAAACAACCAAAAACAACAAAAGCAAAGAAACAAAACCCAGGCACAGTATTTCATTTACACAGTGAATCCTCCAAATCAATTTCTGACTGAATTGAACAGCTTCATCTTGTAGTTGAAACTATTTAGAAATCCACTCTTTCTCTCTGCTGCTGCTGGGGTCCCAACTGTGTAATGATGGCTGGTTTTCATCTGCATGATTTTGGTAGCCAAAGGGATTGTGTTCTCTGCAGCTTATTACTGGATAGGATGCCTACAGACAGCGCTCTTCATTTGTATTCCAAAATCAGCTTCCCCAGCTGCAATCTTCTGCTCTGGAGTTGACACTTGTGAAAGAAAAACAAGTTGTAGCTTTTGATTTAGCCATTGATTTAATCATTATTTTCTCTGCGTAATGGTGTTCCCTGGAAGACATGCAAAGTGTTTGGTCTTTCCTGCCTGTCCGGATAGGTTATATTTTAAAGAGAAATTTAAGAAGTGAGAGATCCCCCAACTTCCATGCTTCTGCTGCAGATCTCCAGGAAAACCAAGATACTAAATGTGTTTGCTTGTGCTGGAGTTCCCTGCTGCATTTTGTAAAGCCTGCTTTCCTCTAGAGAGAGATCTTAAATGCAGTTTTTTCCTGCCTCTCCTTCTCCCCACCTTTGGCAATACCTACCCTGTGTAAGTGTCAGAACTCTGGAACCTTTTGTTTGGTGTGAGCTGTGGAAAAATCTGCTTGTCCACCGCCTGGTATCTCCATCCATGGGGACAGGCTGGGTTGGGGTTGGGCTCAGAGTCAGGTTCCCTGGCTCCTCAGGGAGCTGTAGCCACTGCTTCCCCAGGACAGAAGAGTCCTGCCAGAGCTGGGGTGGGGGCTGGAAGATGCCCTCATACTTGTATATGATGTGCTGTAGGTCACACCAAACACCCTGCTGTGGTAGTTTAGTTTTTCTTGTATCTTCCAAGAAATGCAAAGAAGGCATCTGCCTGCTGAGGAGATTGTAGCTAATATTAGACCTGCGCTGATAAAAGCCACGCTGCTCTGCTTCTGCAGCAGCTCGGAGGCCGTGCCGCAGGCCAGCATCTCCTGCTGCTTCCCCCATGGCAGCAAAGCACACAGCCCCACTGAAAGCTGGGCTGGGGCCCCAGCACCCTTTTTTTGGCCCTATACTGTCCCAGAAGGTTCTGTGCCACTGCCCAGGGCAGAGTGGGGCTGCTGCCTGCACCCATTCTTGTCTGCAATCCCGTGGTCCCTCCTCACGCTGCTGCACTATTTATTTTCCTGATGGGAGAAGTAATATTTTGTGACAAAGGTAGAGCTTCATGACAACAGAAGCCGAAATTACTCTCTGACTAGTCCTTCAAGGAAAATCTTTGAGGTCTGACTCTCCCGGGGCTGAAATCAATGCAGGCGTTAAGCAACGTGGCTTGGCTATTTGGATAAAATAGCCTAGTTTTGATTAGGTAGGGAATCGGAGGATAAAGGGATTTCTTTTTCTCTGAATTGGGCAAAGAATAGTAATGTAAAAAGCTGGATCAAATAGCTAAAGCCAATATCTTCCCCCTGAGGCTTTCTCTCGGTTCCTTTGTAGCACATCAACTTAAAAGAGCCGTAAACTCCAGTTTCTGAAGGTTGCCGAGTGGGAGGGTGAAAAATAAAAGAAAAAGGGAGTTCACAGCTGCAGCCTCCTAGGAAATTGTGGTAACAACCTGTCATCCTTGGAGTCGTGGCTGATAATACTTCTGTGTGTCCTTGTGCCTGTTGGTCTTTATCTAAATTATCTGCTGGCACATCTGAAATTTAATGATGCCATATGACACGGTCTCTTTAGTGTGTTCCCCCTCTCCTGGTACTCAGGAGGGCAGGATAGACAGGACGAAAAAAATGCTTTTTCACTACATTTAGCTCCTGATGTGTTAATCCTCTCCAGCCCGCTGAGCTGCTCAGTCTGTTGGCTATGTTTGGACACTGCAGATTGAAAAGCTGATGCATACACTTTCACACGCCTGCAAGCCTACCTGTCCTTCTTGTGTATTCTTATAACTTAAACTATATTTGATGTAAAAAGAAGAGAACAGATACCAAAATGCTTATTTTAACACCTTGCACGATGCAGAGCTATTTCTACTGAATTGTCATAGGGATATATGCTGCTGTTTCTTCCACAAAGATGATTTTTCCCATTAAATACCTGCAGTTTCCTTCCCAGAACAGGGCTCAGACACTGGCAGGAATCGCAGATGGGGCAAGACTTTTGGAGCCCCTTCCTCTGCCTTATTCCACTGCTCACACCCTGATTTGCTGCTTTTATTCTTTATTTTTTGTTTTAGCAGCTGGGCTGGGCCCAGAGGCTCTAGATGGGTGATGGGATGGGTAGACAGAGCTGCTTGTGACACAGGGGGTGCCAAACCTGACCTCAGGCAAAGTAGGGGACCAGCAAAGTCCCCACCTCGCACTCACAGAGCTGCTCCCAGGCACTGGCTCTGACTCCAACTTCTCTTCCACTTCCCTGACTTGCAGTAACTTTTTAGCCCTTTATGTTGCCTGCCTAGATCTTAATTTGATTTACAGTAGATGTGCTGCCAAGCTACCTGAAATATATTGAAAGAAACAACACAAATATCCTCACAGATGTGACAACAGAAGAACAGAAAAAGGAAGAATTCCCTTAAAGGGGAGAAAAGGTTAAGAAAAAAAAAAGACAAGGAAAGAAGGAAGACTCTGATATTTTGTCGGGTATATTTGGTGAGAATTTTTTTCAGAGAGCTTCTTGTTTTAATAATGTCTGTGGTTAAACAGAAAAACTGTTTTATTAAGAGTACTTCTTTTCTGTAGAATTAAGGTCCACCCATGAAAAAATACAGCTTCTACTTTGCATGCTAATTTTGACTGCTTATTTCTGCTCCCTTTACTTTTTTATGAAATTATACCTGGGTCCCTGTAATCCTAAATTCAATGTGACGAAGGAGCCTGAATACTACTGCAAATCTCCTGCGCACTGATTTCCAAAATATCTTCTGCAGTGTATGACTTGGAAAGCAGCCATGCTTCATTCGGTAAAAGAAAAATGAAAAAAGGGCAAGTTGTCTTGCCTCCCCGTTTCCAGAGAAAAGCTGGAACATACAAAATCTAAGGCTCCAATAAGAGAAGATGCATAATAAGCAAATAAAAAAAAGTAAAAATCTTACTGTATCTAAGTAACATCCTGGGCTTTGGCAACTTATTTCATTATGTTTTGAGGTTTGTTGTTTTGTTGAGGTTGTTAATTTGGGGTTTTTTTAACATCAGCAGCTGGTGGCACTGAATTTTATCTATTCTGGAATTAGACTTTGGTATGAGGAATGTTGCTACAACAGGAATGGGATTTCAGGGAGATGTGGGCTCCTTCCTTAGGGAATATTTTCCCACAGCTCATGTCAGTAGTTCACAGAGGATGGGGCTTATTGCAGGAAAGCTCTTGGTGAGCCCTGGGGACACCCACTGTCCCTGGCACAGTTGGAAGATATTCCTATCACAGGGTAGGTATAGCTCCACGTTTGTCAGGGAGAATGTTGATCTGTTTATTTATTAGCAGAGCACTGCACGAGAGGCACCAGGCTGCCCTTGCCCACCTCCCAGGGTGTGATTTCTCTCCCTGGGGATGTAACAGCCCTGGCTGGGAAGAGCAGTCAGATGTACATCGGTTGTGACATTGTGCTTAAATCAAAGCCATGAGTCAAGAAGTATAAAGCAATCTCTGTCACTCCCTTCCCTAGGAGAGAATTTTTCTCTCATTTAACTGCCCCACACCTTTGCAAACCTCTTCTTTCACTAGCATAATGCATCTTTAATGAGCTTTTCTACAAAGACCACAAGGTAACTCTGAAGCCTTAAGCAGAGGCCATGAATTTTTTTATTATATCTCTAATTATTTTTTTTTTCTTTTACTGCACAGGGAGAAATGCACTACAGCTCTGAGCATTAGTGACAGGATGATCCTGGGTGAACAGAACATGAATCAATGGGTAAGTAATTCCTTTAAGAGCAAAAAAAGGTGTTAAATTAGTCAAGCCTTGTGCTGTTTTGAAGCTCGCAGACATGACATTTTTGGTGGTTTTATTTTTTTTTGTTTGAGCTACTGCTTAGTCAAGTAGACAGTGTAAAATCCTCATAAAGCGAACTCCAACAACCTGAAGTCAAATTACGCTATAACACAACATGCACAAACTGTGAGTTTGAGTTTTTTCCCTTATTCACTTAGGGTATTTTTAAAAACATCTAAGAATTTAACCAGGTCTGCCACTGCGGTTTAAAAACAAACTGAGGTAGTTACTTATTTAATTCAAAATGATTCAAAAAGGTGAAGACAACTTGTGATTTCCAAAGCTCTGTTTATGCAAGACAGCCAGTATTTCAATCTGAAGAAATTGTGCTGTGATGTTCTTCATCTTCTCCACATTTTGATGGAAAAATCAAATGATTTTGATACTCAGTGTTTCAGATGAGATACTGCCTTTTCAGGTAGTGCAATTTCAGCTGTATATCATGAAGTGTAATGTTTTATCATTCTGTTTTGCTTAGGAAAATCTATTTTTGCCTAAATTATTTTTGTGCCAGATCATTGTGAAGTATTTCAAAACAGAACAATGTGAAAAGCTCGTCTTGAAGTGTTCGGCTGCTGTACTATAGGCTTCTGAGCTCTTATTGCTATGGGATCTGAGCACCTTCCAGCAGCACATTAAACGCCACAAGTAACATCTGCCATGTTTTGTTTGCTTTCACATCTTCCTCTCTGGGGAAAATGCATGTGCAGTGGTATGCCCAGTTTTGGTCAGGTTTCTCTGTATAAGATTGGTTTGGGGTTTTTTTTATTTTTTTGGTTCTTTTTTAAGAAAGATGCATTCTTCTGAACTTCAGCAAGGAAAAGGCAAGACGGAAGAAACACATGTAGCACTTGGAGTAGTAGCATGCAGAAATGTTTATAGAGACCCTTATGTGTGAGGGGAGGGTGTTGATCATCTTTCTCAGACTAATATGGAGGAATTGCTGACCATATCGGGATTTTTTGGTGGGACAGAAGCAGAGATGGACTTTCCTGAAAGCCAAGGGTGGACGTGCTCATTGCTAGATCACAGCAAGTGCAGCTTGCTGGACTCCAGCCAGAAGTCAGGGACTGCACCCCAGGACAAAGCGTCATGGCCTTGCTATAGCAGAGGATGAGCAGCGGGGTTCCTTCTAGAAACTGCTGTGTGAGAGCTTGGGGCTTGGATTTACTCTTATTTGCAGAGATTTTTCTGGCTGAGAGGTGGCAAATGTGACACTGTTTTGGCACTGCTGGTCCTTGTGCAGGAAAAGACTGAGTTCAGTTTTCAGGGAGCTTGAAGCTTCAACTCTGATGTGCAAGCCCTATCCCCTTGCTAGCTCAGATGTTAGTTAGGCTTTATCTGCATTGCTAACTATCATGATTGCTCACAGTTAACTCATCAAACGAGAGGAGAGGATCTCATTACAAGGAGCTGCACTATCTATTACCAATGTTGCTGTTTAAAATGTGGCTCATTTTGCATTGGAATTTAACAGCACTGAACAAACTGGATGGAGGCACAAAGTAGTTTAATTGCCCTGAAAGTCAACTCGATTTGCCAGACGAATGAGGAGCTTTAATAGAGTCGATGTTAAATCACTGTGTCTTTTCATCTTTGCTCTGCATGAGAGGTGGCCAGTCCTCCAGCCACCAGCAAATGGATGCACGGCTGGTCTCACCTCCACCAGCAACATCATTGCTCTCTTGTACAGAAGTCACAGCTCAGTCCCTCGAAGGTGACAGTCAGCCACTGGCTTTGCTGTCCTGTAGAATGGCATAATGCACAAATTAATTGGGGCTCATTCCTAAATCCTCTGCTGCCTTACTAAATAAGCTAGACACAAATTACAAAAACCCTTTGTCCTTTTCAAAATGTCAGGCACAGCCGCCAGTACTCGCTTCTGCTGGAATAACTAGTTCAGAGTTCAGACCAGCATTTTCTGTTCAGTTCTGCAAAAAAAGCAGTGTAATAGGTAAAACAGCTCCCTGGTTCCTAAAACTGGGAGATCCCAGTTTCCTCTATTCTGTGCAATATCTAAAGCAAATATTTTCTCAGGATCATAAGTTTTATTAAATTATTTTATTTTTATTTATTTTATTTCTAATAAAGCATTTAATGACTGGATAGCCAGAAATGATGGGACAGAAGACTTATCAGCACAGTTATGAGGAAGAATGTGAACATTTTTGGATAGGTACTGAAAAGAAGAAGAGACTGCCAAGGGCAGGCAATCCTTACAGACAGGGAGAAGAGGAGAGACACGAGTCAATATAAAGGCTACATGGGCAGAGGCAAAATTTGGGATCAAACTTACCATAAGATTAGCAAGAACGGGTGCATTTACATTGCTGGTAATGCACAGCTCAGGGTTGGTGGTTGGCAGCCTCCTCCACAGGGAGCAGGAAAGGTGCCCTCTTGTTTTCTGTCTTCCATCTCAGGGGTCAGCTAAATGTTTCCAGGGATGCTTTACGATTTTCATCTGAAAATCACATGCTGAGATTTAACTTATTTCCTGGGAGTGACTCCTGCTGCCTCTCCTAAATGCTTTAGTGTCTATTGGCAGAGCTTCCTAGGCTGCACTATAAACAATAAACAGGTAAAAGCCAATGAGGAAGTAAATTGCTGTTTAACTAATCCTAATCAAAATTGCTTCTCAATGATGTGCAAACTCTGAGCCGTCAGCAATGGGCACCAAATTCTTTTTCAAACTCAGCTTTAGATGCTTTTTATGTGTCCTTCTTTTCAGTATTTTCACATGCCTGTTGTTTCTGTGCTACTGCAGAGTCTGATTCTCCAGGTCAGGGAACATTTTGTCACTGACTGCTGCATGGACAGGCGCAGGCTTCAAAACGTGGGTCTTGTTGTTTCTTTAAAAAAATACTAGACTCCTTATTGGCAGAAAAAGAAGCTAAATTTGCAAACAGAAAATGATAAGAGGAGAAGCACGTGTCTTCTGATCATGATTATCCTATCAGAAGCACGTTGGCATAATAACGGGGTAATTACTAACTATGCTGGGCTCTGTTTACACACATTTATGACATTTAGGCATGGGAGCAGGCAGGTTGTCACTGATTTTAGGCAAAGCCCTTTAGCAGGCACAAAGGAGTTTAAACGTAGATGGGAAACAGTTCATTCTTTGCTGCCCACCTCTGCATTTCCAGCAGGATTAAACTCACTGTTCAGCAACAAATGCACAGCATGGAGTTCCACAAGCAATGTCCAGTCATTATAGTTCTTCATGGTAGTAAAAGAGGCAAGGTGGTAAGTCTTAAAATACTGAGAGCCTCATCCCCACCAGCTGTGATATCAGAAGGCTTTGCATCAACTTAGCTCCCTCTTGCACATGCATGTAGAGTATGAAGGCTTTTGCCCAAATTTAACTTGTGTTTGCTTCGGATCCTGAACAGTGGTAGCACTCAGATCTGTAGTTCTCCATCAAAAACCTCCAGTTCGTAATCTGCTGAGAGGATAACTTCCTCTGAGAGACAACTCTGGGCAGCGATGCTTCCATGGAATAAGACTTCCAGCACTTGCTCTGGTTCCAACCCTTTAATATGATATTGAAAGGCACGTTCTCATGCTGCCACTGAGCAGACTTGAAGGCCAGGGACCTCAAGCCAACACTTCCCTGCACAACCAGAACCTTATTTTTCAGACCTGTCTCTAGCACTGGGCAGCCTCTTGGCACTCAACTTGAGACACGTATTTTCTCCTTAAATGGGTTAAAACCATTGAGGCTGACAATTTTCAGTAATTCAAGGACGTACATCCCATGATCAGTTTTATGGATTTGCTCCAGATTTTGTGGTGCTAATTACCATTCCAGGTGGCTGTGAGTTAATTAGTAAGTTATGTGTTTCAGGGTGCACCATATCCATATACAAATATATCGTTACTGAATAAAGAGTGCACAGATATAACATATTTGATGATGTGGCAGAAATGCTTTGGCTTGCACAGGACAGTTGAAGTGTATATATTATTAGTGACTATATGTGGTTCTTTACATTAATTGGCTTCATCTGGATTTGGGTTTTGGAGGTCTGGGGATAAGGGGTTTGATCTGGAGCCATTGGTTATTATTTATAATGGACTGATTTTCATTTCTTTAGTCTTCAGGCCAGCCTGTGCTTTGTGAGATAGAACGATCTTCCCTAGGATGCTAAAAGGCAACCTGTTTCGGCTTGGACATCTGGGAAAGATGATACAAAGCCAGCAAGATCTCCCGTTGGTAAGGCACTACCAATGTCTTCTGTCCTTGAGCAGCAGTCCAGTGTCTCTCAAGTGTTTTCTTCCTGTTTGTCACCCTCGAAGGTCGCCTTAGCACACAGATGGCTCCTGTTCAATGAAGCATGGAGGAAAGCAGCCAGAACACGGGTGGCAGCCATCCCCAGCAGTGTGTGACAGATTGAGATTTTCGTGTCACCACTAAGCAGGAAGCAAAGCATGTGCTTTGTGCTCCCACCACCAAACCTGAAAGTCCCTTCATTCTGGGGTGCCTGTTCCCTCCATGGATAAGTCTGGGCCTGAATCTATTGGCTTTTCCATTCCTCTTCTCTGTCCCCATGGGGCCAAGTTGCAGGGCTGCATACTTCCCTTGCAGAGCAGTGCTGGTGCCAGGGAAAAAGAGTGGCATGAGGGAGGCAGAGAGGATCAGCAGGATGTGTGTAGGAAGTATTACAGAGGCAGTTTGGCATGTCACTACCCATGGACTCCCACGTTGGTGGGTTCAGGAGCTCCCTGTGGATGGGCAGGTCTATACCTCATCAGTAACATCCATCCCATCCCTGCAGCAAGATCTCTCTGATCACAGCAGTACATTTCTAAAGAACTACAGAGGGCTTTCTGGCATTAAATTCTATCTTGCTGATGTATTTGTTGAGTCAATGCCCCACTCAGCATCCAGAAAAACAGCCTGGGACTATTAGCACAGTTCATAATTTCAGTAGTGCTTATGAGCCTTCAGATTGAGTCAGTTCTCTCACTGGAGTCATCGTTTACTTCAGCAACTCCTACCCCCGCATCCCTCAGACCTCACAAAGATTTTCATGCATTTAAATGAAAAAGCTGAACAGTTCCCTTTTCTCATTCACATTATGCAGCATTGCCCTTCTCTGTACTTTATCCTATTTCAGAGCTGTCATGCAAACAAACCCAACTAAAAAGAAAATCATTAAGTGTGCATCCTATCAGCCTTCTGTCTCAGCTCCTTCTCTCAATGTATGTGAAGGGAGAAATCCCTTCTCCTGCTTGTCCTCCTCTTTCAGGTGTTTTCACTTCTTTCCTAGCTGTGATCTAATATTTCTGATTCCCCAGAGCGCTCTGATCTGCTCCAGTTGCCCAGTAAACAAACCCTGACTCCCTCTCCCGCTCTTCCCCATGTAATATTCACTATTCCAGGGCCATGAAACTACTATTTTCTAAACCTTTTTTGTGGGTTTTTTTCTTAAGTATTCTAGAAATGGGAATGCAGGAAGCATCGTTTGTTCTTGCACTCGGAATGAGTGCGTGGCACTTGTTATTGACTCTCCTGGGCACCAGTTTTAAACCCATCTCAAACATATCCACCCCCCCATCCCTAGAAGGAGAAAACTCCAGGAAAATGAGGAAAAAACCCCTAATGAATATCCCAGGAGATGGAAATATGATGGTGTAGGGTTCAAAAGAGCAAATTGTTCCTGTGGAACATGGTAGTATCTTGTTCTTGCTGCAGCCAAAGCTCTTTGTGAGAAGATATGGAACTTGGCGTAGCTGTGGCAGGGAGTTTGCACCAATCACAGATGGAGAGAGCAAGAGACACTGGAGCAGGTATGGGACAACAGGTCAAGGCTTTCACCTGTAGTCCTCTAGTCTCTGATATCCCACAGAGACCCCCCCCCAATGGCCAAGAGACTGCCTTTTCCAAAGAGGAATATGTTCTGGTAGCAAGACTTCACAGGCCCACAGAAAATCACCTGCCTGGACAGGAGGAGACGAGCAAATCATAGGTATAAAAGTGGATCTGCCAACTTGTGTGCAGAAAAACTACTGGTGAATTTAGGCTGCCCCATCTTTATACCTCCCTGGAAAAACTCTTGATTATCTTGATTTTTATCCACACATGGAAGATGAAATGGTCTAAATCTTAATGATTCATGGGATGCGGGCTGCTTCTCAGTTTCAATAAATACATTAGGCTCTTTGTCAGTGGAAGCAAGGAGCCGTTTTGAATTCAGGGTACGTTTTTAGAGTTTCTTTCAAAGATTACTTTTTTTACTCCTCTCGTGTATCTCAGAAGAAACCAGCCTGCCAAACTGCTCCAGGAAGCTCTTCTGGGATAGAGACATCCATCTCTGTATACGGTCTGTACTTGTGAAGCAGAGCACAAAGCCCTTTTTCCATTTAATCCATATTAATTATCTCTCTGCGGCTCCTCTATAGTTTCCACTCAGCCCTGGCACCAAAACATGTGCGACTGCATCTTGAACAAACTAGAGCCTTTCACTGCACACCTGGTAAGTCAACACTCCAAAAATAAAAATAAATAAAAAGGTTTACTGCTGAAGGATTGCAGCTCTCCATGCTTGAAAACTGAATGCCTTGGGACTGTGGACTAAGGCAGATATTTTTAGTGCCATCAATATCTCCTGGAGTTGATATCTCCCAAGACAGATGGTTGTTTCCCACAGAACGTTGTCAAATGTTTGCTCAGCCAAGATCAATTTTGTTCCAAGTCCTTTCCCACCTTCTGGTGAAATATATTTCACTTGCCAGACAAAAAATTAAAGAAACAGCATGAAACCATGTCACTCTAGAGGGTTCTCATTCCCATAGCTCTCCTCTGTCCTTTAGCCATGTGACTGACATCTCTTTTGGTGCCCATGGAAGAATAGATGCACTCACAGTGGAAGTGTGATGCCAAAAAACAAGTGCTCACATCTCATGTCAGAGGCTGATTTCCTCTGAGACCGATGACAAGTCACTTCTCAGACTGTCAAAGGGTCTTGCTGCCACACTTGGCTGTTAGATCTCCTGAAACCAAAGAAATGCTGAGCACCTTGAATTGATCTCTTAAGAAAAGGAGGTTCAACGTGGAAGGAGGCACAGAAGTGGTGCTGAAGAGGAGGTTCTGGGAGGAGGCGCAGAGAGGCTGAGTTGTGTCCACTGCTCAGCAACAGCTGCAGCATTTCTTTTAATGACAAGCCCACGTGAATCTGGAGACACGGAGCCCATTCGTGGTGTCTGCCACACTGGACTGGGTGGATTTTCAGCTGAAATTGCGGAGAGGCAAAGGATTTTTTTAAAGAGTAGCATGGAATATATTTCCAGTGATGCCCTATTTTTAAAACTGGCACCATAAAAAAAAACGATTCATTTCTTTTTCTCTCTGGTTACTATTTTTAGCAGAGCCTGGCTTGTCACAATGTAAGGGACACAGAGTTGGTACTTTCCAAGGTACAAGCTCTTGTGTAATGTCTAATTGTTAAAAGTGAGAAATTACAGCAGTCGGGGCCAGTAGCAGTTTCTGAAATCTTATGATGATTGCTTCCACAACTTTTGCTTGTTGCAGCTGCTTAGGCTGAAAAATGTTAATATAAGGTTGTTTTCTGGCTAGGACGCTGGCAATCCAGGATCAGTAGTTTATCTTCATTACTTCGTACATAGTAATAAGTCTGATGTAGTTTTGTAATTCTAAATTGCTAATTCTAAATGCTAAATTTGTAATTCTGAAACGCTAAAAAAATCTAATTCTTTCTTCTGCACATTGAAAGGTAAATTGGATCATCCAGAATATTCTTTCCATGTTAATCCATAATTTTTTCTATTACGTTTTCAAAGGCAGGTGAGGCTGTCATTGGAAAGGAAAACAGTCCTATGATGCCCAAAAATATTTTTCATTTTTAATTTAGTTGTGAGACCGATCTATTCACACCAGCCTGACTTAAGCAACCCTATATCCTCAGGCTGCTTTTGTGAAAGAGGATTTTGAGTGGAAGAAAACAGCTAGTGTTGCTATTGTGCCTCTTGTTAGGGATTTGCCAGGGATTCATTAATATTTTCAGTGCTACGTTTTCTTAAGGATTACAGGTTCCTGATCCTTAACTCATGTAGGAGGTGTTTTCAGCCTCCTCCTGCCAAATGAGCATTTTTTGCCATTTTCTAAATACTATGCATATATAAACATATATTACATACATATATGCCCAAATTATGACTAAATTGTTAACCTGCAGACATGGCTTTCTGTTACCTGGGAAATTGATGCGCAAGTCTATGTGTAGAGCCTTTTCTTATTGGGAATCTAATTGTCCTTATGAATTTTTTTTTATGGAAACCCATCAATGGAAGCAAAGTTTGCAGTGTCATTGGCTCCTGGGCAGATGTGACAGTAATCAGTCATTTGGGCTGCAAGTGGGTTTACAACAACCCAATCCCTATCCTCTTTTAAGAGAGATACTCATACAAACAGAAATTAAGCAAACGCAACAATTCCATATGCAGAAACCAGACAGAGAAGAAGCAGACACATACACAAACTGTGGGGATGAGGGGGTGATGGTGTTAATTATTAAACCTTATTTCATCTCTACTTAGTGCTTAGCTTCCCTCTTGCTCTGTTTGGGAGCTTTCTGAGTTCCTTTGAGCTGAAGGAGAAAAAGCTCTCTCCTTAGGAATATTCATGTGCAAAGGCCAAGCTCCCACTCTTACATCTTTGTTCTGGAGTTCATCTCCCAGATGCATTAATTCACAGAACAGAGGTGGAACATCATCATCATTAAGATCCAAATCAAGCTGCCTATCCTGTAAAGGATCTCCCTGCCTGAAGCAAAACAGAACTGTTAATGCATTTTTTATAAACAATGCTGCTAAAGATGCATGAAAGATGTGTTGTAAATATTAAAACAGAACTATCACTTTTTTTTTTCACTTCATAAAACATAGCACAAAAATCTCCAGGTCCAATTCCTTTTCATGCAAATTAAATCAGACCCTTTGATTTCATTTACTATAGTATTTGCTTTACCATAATGTTACAGTTTCTGTAAGAGCTCTGAAACAGCCCTGTTAGGGTGCTTACAAATGTGGCGAGTTCAATTATGGAACTGCAATAGTCAAGTCATAAAAACACTTGAACGTGAGCAGAGCAGTTGCCGAGAACATTTATGAATCTTTAAAGGGATGCTGTATCCTCCTAAATCTGCTGTGGCAGGTTTCAGGCGTAGTGTGGTGCTTTACTTGCCCACCCCTTGTAAGTGATGCTGGCCAAAGGCTGGGTGCAGGCTCTGCCTTGCCCGCTAGGCTGCTGTCCCACCTAGTGGCTGTAGTCTGCCTGCTCTCCCTTCCCACAAGATGCTTTTTTTCCATTATATTGGTGAAACAAGTCAAGGTCTGACACATTACTTCAGTTAGCAGTGAATATGCTTTCAAATCGTTTAGTCAGATGGTCAAAGGCATGCCCTTGCCTTAACTGCTTAACACCAGGGACAGGTTTCACACTCAGATGGGTATTCGCATCACCTAAATTCACACATCAAACATAGATGACTGCCTAATACGGTCAGCTTTCCAGTGTAAGTACACCGTATTAGTCGTCTTACGTTTGTACCTGGCCTCTAATTTGGGCACATCAGGATAACGTGGATAAGCCCCTTCCCGTCCCTGCCTGTGGGACCAGCTCAAGTTCCCCTAAGTTACTAATGGCAGTCACAGAAGTGAATTTTCCCTCCTCTGCTGTCAATACACAGATGTCCACAAAATACCTATACACTGTCCATCCACTTCACCATCAGCCCAACTGATGGTTCTGAGGGAAGCCAAAAATAAAAATGCCATTGCCTTCCAAAGGAGCAGGGTTCAGGCCAAAATTTTAAGTTTAATGGAAAGATTTTATTAAAATAAGGTGCTTTTGAAAAAATTTCTACTACCAATCTCCTCAAATCACATGAAAAAATCCATTGAAACATATTTTGATGGCAAGTCCTCTTTTTTAACTTGTTGTCAAAACACTGCAAGAACCTTCCTGCAGTTGAGCAGGAGTAATATTTACGGTAAGCCTTCAAGATGGACTTAGCCTGTGAAATCCTTTATTGTTTCCCTCCAACCTTGCTCTTCACCCCTCTATTTCTATGCCACGTTTTCCTCTGTTAAAACTTTCCAAAAGTTGTTTTATCATTAAGAGGAGTGAGATCTCTCTCCTCTTATTTCTTTAAGTCCCTGCAGCCCTTAAATGCACCCATGAATCACATTGACTGGATGGTCCAACTCTTCAGGTTGTCTTCTGTATCCAAAAGAACCTCTTGATTCCTTTCATGATCTTTTTTCCCTTGTTTTGATGTCAGTCTTGCTTTGTGAAATTAAAGAACTCAAGGGTAAAGGCAGCTGAAGTTCCCAATAGTGTCTGAAGGGTGTCCACTAGTCACTGTGGAGCAGAGATTTAATAATAAAGGTCACTCCAGTAAATTAATGATGAATATTTATCTTTTTATATAGAATAAATGCCTCTTCTTCCAAATGCAGAACTATAAGAATTGTTTTCATGTGTATCCAAAAAATAATAATAATCACATTGGTAGAAAACAAAAACATTGTCCTGGCCATCAGTTTCACTAAATTAGTCTCAGTATTTAATTTCTTTTTTATTAAACAAAACATAAGAAAAGGAATTGCTTCAGCTTACTGACCTTTATTTAGGTGAAAGCATTCCCACCTTAGCTGTCTCTCTCTGTGTACTGAAATAAATTTTTTGCTGTAGAAGTCAAAAAAGACACAAAAAGCTTGATACATACTTTGTTTTTCTTTCTCTCTACTGTGTTTTTTATATGTATAATTTCATGATGAAACACATTTACCATCAATACCATACTCAGTCAGCTGCTTCATGCAGGAAACCTATAGCTCCTCTCTCTGTGAGCTGCTTGCTGCGTGCAGCCTGGGAAGCTGTTTCCCCAGGCTTCCAATTAGCTGCCTACCCTGGCTATCTTTTCAAACCGGATCAGATATCCATGATTCCCTTCATATGTCTCCCTGCTGCCTGCTACACTTTAATTTACATTTGCAGCAGTATCCTTTAGAAGTCATCTGCCTGCTTGGTTATAGAAGGGAAAGGTTTGCTGGGCTGATGAGCCCGTTGTGGGGTTTGGGCAACAAAGCTTCTGCAACTTCTGACCACTGCAACTTTTTGTCTATGGTTTTCCTAGGGCTGTGGGATGCTCAGGAAGACCATGGATGAGATGGATTTCTGATGGCACGATGGTACCAGGTTCCAGTGGTGTGGCCAAGGCAGACCTGAGCATGGTGTCAGCTTCCCCACCCAGCTGCAGGTCAGTGGCAGGGCACAGGCATCCCTGGGCAAAAAATTAAAAGACATAGTTTCTCAAATTTTTACTACTATATTTCATAATTTTTGTTACTTAAGTCTTGTGGGCAGCCACGCAATATCTAAAACTTATTTCTAGACAAATTCTGCTAATTAACTCCCACTTAGCTGATGATCAGCTTCTTAAAATAATTGCTCTGGAATAAATGATGCAGGGTAGCTTTTTGTTTAATCACACTATCTATATACTTAGGTACACCAGACTTAACAGATCAATGCTAACAGGATAGTTTGCTGCCTCCTAATAATACTTTAGTCTGAGATCATAATCCTCAGAATAAATTAAAGCATCAGTTTAAACCTGCAGCAAAGAGCAGCTTCATGCCTGTTGCAGTTGATGCTACCAGTGTAATAGCATATTTGGCCCTATATTTTGAAACATGTGAACTCTTGAATGTACCTGAAATGCAAAGAAACAGGCAGAAGGAGCAACTTTCCCCCCTTTGCTCAGCCTGGGAGGCAGAGGAGAATTTCTCTTTGCACTCAGCAGTTTCCTGTGCTGTAGAGGGTTCATTGTTCTAGTTTCTCTCTAATAGTAACTGGATTATAAAAAACGGGTTTTTTGGTGCTTGTAATGTGCTTAATTTGCAGGCTGTTTCGCTTTCAAGTTCAAGCCAACACAGGGTCTAGGCAGAGAAGGTAGAGGAGTCAAACACGTACATAATCAAACTATCTGCATTTTCATTAACAGACAAGGAAAACCATTACATTTCTGAAGCACTCTGCTTTCTTCTTTTGCTTAGACCACATAGCTGGAGATAACTAGGGAGATGCCTAAGAAAAAGAGCAATTACAGTTAATCAATAATCCTCAAATGGCAGCAATTAAAATTCTGAAAAAAATATTAAAAGGAAAGCAGGCGAGGTAATGGCAAATCATCCATCAGCCATTCAGAGCATTTTTGCAGATCTCAACTTGAAAAAAAGAGGAGTTTTTAATTAAATCATCATCTGAGGACACCATTGATCCTTCATGTAAGACAATTTAGAGTGCAAGAAACAGCTTTGAATGGCCATAATCATAAAAGATGCGTTTGTTTTCCCCCAAAATGAGCCCCTTGCTTGGCTATATAAAAGAGATGATTCTGGTGAAACAATATGGGAGAGCTCTCTGCTTTTAAATGATCTAATTTCCATCTCCTTAGCTGAGTTAATTTAGTGCGGTAACATATGTATTTGTTTCCAAATAAAGACATTTGTAGCTAGCATCTTCTGTATAACTTTGTCCCCTGCCCCAGGAAGATAAAACCAGTGAATTATGGTTCATCAGGGTTTGTGTTTCCATGACATGAGAAACTCAAGCAGTTTGACTTAGGAAGTGCTTTTCCTCATCTCCAACCAGGGCATAAATACTGTTTTTAGTGATTCTTAACAGCCTTTTGGAGGTTCAGCCCTGGGGGTCCCACTGTGACCCCATGCATCTTGATGGGGCATCTACTGTTTTCGGAAGCGATGGCTGATTTGGGGTGTTCCCTTCTAAAGCTGCACAAGTGTTTGCTTCCACTCACTGATGATGATGAGGGGCTCCCAAATCAGCCTGCAGCTGGCCAAGGCTGGGGGGAGGTGGAACTGCAGATGGACTCAAGCTGCTCAATCTGCCTCGTTAGGAGGCTCAAGTGGATGCAGGTGTGTCTTCAGGTTTTTCCTTGGGTGGGAACAGTGTGCTATTTCGGTAGTCTGGAGACTCACCCATGTTGCAGGGAGCAAGCCTGAAAGGGGTAAGTTTTGGGGGTTTTTATTGTGGGATTGGCTTGGTTTTGGTGTTTTTTTTTAGCATCTTGCCCTTTGTGGTAGTAAAGCTGATGGTTTATTGGATCAGAGAGCATTAACTGCTGTGTCTGAGGCCTGAGATAATAGGTGTGGTGTGTTAAAACCAGAAGGACTCAGCTCTGACAGAGCCTTGTATAACTAAAAATGTTGTGGTGGCAGTGTTCATGTCAGGGTTGGTGCTAGAGCTGTGCTGCAGGAGGCTGGTGCAAACCTCAGGTGGGTGACAAAGATCTCTGTCCCCTCACATGCCCTCGGAGGCAGACAGCGGGTTAGAGATCTTTCCTCTTCTTTATAAAATACCTACAGTTATGTTGAAGCTGGTGATACTGCTCACAGGAGAGATATTAAGCATTCATGCAAGCATTTGCAAGGTGAGCCATTTGACCTTTGTCTGCCTGATTTCCCTGCCCGGCTGTACAGCAGAGCAATTAACATGACCCGCTTGTGTCAGAAAGGAAAGATATTTGCAGTGTCTATCTGGAGCTGACTTGGGGCATCAAAGATAGGTACCTTTTGTGACACGTATACCTCTTTTTCTTGTAATCTGCACCTGCATTAGATGCCTGGGGCAGCCTGAAGGAGACATTATGAATTGCTACATCTGTCCTCTTCCTCCCTAGTGACCTAAGCTCGCAGCTTCCAAGCTTTGGCTAGGGAGCAGATCCTGCTGTCAAGGGACAGCAGGGATTACAAACCAAGTGCCTACCTTTCCTTCCCTTCCTTGCCAAGCTGCTAAACAGCTCCAGCAGCTCCTCCTGCAGCATCCCTCGTGCTCAGCGCTTGAGCTGTGGAACTATCTCAAGGTGCAGACTTCAAACCAAAAACTCTTATTTGACCAGCCCAAAAGCTTTACGTTTGATATATGCACTGGGATGATGGGTTCTAACATTGCTTTGCTATTTATTCTCTCCTTCTTTAAATGGAAACCCATGAATTATTTTTTTTTTTTGTCTGAAAGAATAAGATTATCCGCTTGGGAGAGGTGAGAGAGCAACTTAAGAGTAAGTTTAGTCTTGTTTTACTGGAGTGTACTGTGTTGCTGTTGTACCGTGAGGGTATCTACATCTGCGCCGTGACAACAGAGCAACAAATAAACCTCGTGGTGCAATGGTGGTTGTTTAGTAAGAGCTGATAACAAGGCATCATCTTGCCTCAGAATGACATCCCTGTAACGGATATCAGGTCTTGGCCAGTGCTTAGTCACTTGCAAGACATTTGACTGAGGGAAAGCTCTGTAATAAAGCCAGGTTGGCTGGTGGTGGGGAGGTGCTGAAGAGGAGCATTCACCCATGTGCAGCTCAATCCCTGTAAGGAGAAACACCCTCATCCTTCCTCAAGTATTTAGCACTGCTGATGTACAAATTATGAAGCATTTGTTTGTGCTCCTCTGCTTCTTGCTTTGCCGGAGCCCACAGCTCTTGGCATTGACAGCCTGCATCCATCCAAAGCACTAAACTTTAATCTAATTAGATGAGCTTTTCTCCCCTTTCTCCCTTCACCTGCCTAAAGTCCCATCAAATTTTGCTGCTGGCTGCCTGGAAACCCTCTAAGGACTTTTCCAAGGCTGATGTGGAGTGAAGAGCTGGATCCAACCTATGTTGTGTCCCATATCATGCTTGCAGGCAAGGAAATGTCTTCTCTGAAGGCCATGACCAGCAGCGCTTCAGAAAAAGACAGAAGATACTCTCTTTCTTGTTCTCTTTTGTTTTTCTTAATGTTTCTGTGGGAGCCTATCTAATTACTAACCACTAAACTCTCCCGTGTGCTCTTTGATGTTCTCCAATTCCTGTTTGTGGGGAGGAGAAACAGAGCCACTTAGAAAGACAAACTGATAAAATGGACCTCGTTGTGACAGCTGATGTCCTCATTTTCTGAGCTAGGTTGGACTAGCAACTAGAGGACAATTTTCTTTGTCCTCCTTTTAACCAAAAAGATGGTGCCAGTGTCTATATCCTGAAGAAGTAATAAGAGAAATGGTCCTGGTTGGCTCTGAGATCCCAAAACATATAAGCACGTTTGGCCTTAAAGGAGCAGAATAAAATCCCTGAGATCTGGAGTTTTAAATAAGTTTAAGAGACTTGCTTGATTATGAATTGCTAACGGCAGTGGAGCAGGAAGGATATGTAAGGGCTGGCTCTAACGCATCCATGGACTTGGCCTTGTTAGAGGAGCTGAGTCTGAACTAGAAACTCGGAGGCAGGGTTACATGCAAAGATGGATCCCAAACAGAGGTAGATGAAGCCAAGAAAGCTCTGCTCTGCAAGTCTGATCCCGGAAATCTCTGACACTAACATCTTTTTGGAGTCCTTTAAATGCCAGCCCCTTAGACCCTGACACAGCTGACTGGAGAAAAGGAAGAAAAGACCCAGGAAACATCAACAGCAGCAGGATGCAGCGTGTGTGTTCATTTAATGCTTTCCAGGACTTAGTCTTGCTGATATAAAATTGAAATATGAGAGGTTTTGTGGCTTCTAATTTAGCACTGAACAGATGTGGAACTGTTGAAAGTAAAATGCCCATTAAAATGACTATATTTCTAGTGATTCACCACAACAAGATTACTTCCCTTGCAGAGTGCTTGCTTCAGAAACATACCCAAGGAAGAAAAGCCACTGTAATAACCAGACTACAGCAAAGGAACTCACATTTGTTTCCTCAGTGCAGGCAAAGCAGCATTTCAACACCTGCCTTGTGTCTCTGCACTCCTTCCCTTCCAGCAGGACAGAGGCAGGCTGTTGTGGAGCTGCTAAATCCATAGGTACCTTCTTCCTCAGTTCATCCTTCCCCTCTCTTTGGGGGGAAAAAGGACGTTTGGCTTAAAGGTCATCAAGGATGTCCAGCTTGAACCTCCTGCAGAGGGAGAGCACCTCTCAGCATGTGTAAATCTCTCCAAGCATGCGCCGATCCACGTTTGCTGCTCCAACAGGCCAGCACGACTGTCCTCTCTGTTTTTTCCAGAGAAGCTCACAAAGACCTAAAAGGCATCAAAAAACCAATGATGTTTTCCACTGGGAGGAGGGGTGGGTTTATAATCTCTGGATGAAGCCCGAGATACACTCTCAAAACACCATCAGTGATGCTCCTGGATTTCTCCTCTTCCTTTCTGCTTCAATGCAAAGGTTAAAGCAAGTGCCAGTTTTGCTTATAACAGGTTTAAAAAGGAGCAAAACTCAAAGGGAGCCTTGCCAGCAAGCTTTGCTTTCCCACCCAGCAGGGATGAGCCGTGTGGCAAATTGTTTGTTAAATTGAATCTCGCATTCTGCGCTCCAGCAGAAGCAAAACAAGAGGTGCCACAATTACAACTTCATTCCCTGATTACCTGCCTCAGCATGGCAGCAATAAGCGTTCACAATTTGTTGCTGCATGGCCAATTCATCTTTAAACTGAAATGGCATCTTAATTGTATCCACTAATAGTTAGCTTCAATCAAAAATCACTCTGAGTCCCTCCAGCTAGACTAGCTGCGGCTCCTAGCACTCGCTTTTGCCGGTTAAAGGAATCAAATGAGATCATTGTGTTTTTATTTATGTATATGATCAGGTGGGGGGGTGGTGGAGAGGGCACTGGCAGCCTTATAAACTCTGGGGTATTTTTATCACTTGGTATTAAGCTGGGGAGACAGGACAGCTGGGATTTATGGGTTGGTGTGCGTGGCTCCTTTTTATGGCTTTTGCATGATTTAGGCAGAGCTGGGCTTGTGGATGGCAAAACTGGTGGAGGAAAGGGTCTTGGCTTTTAATTTTGCAGTTCCTGTTGATGACAATAGTTATAAATTTCAAGGTGTTTTGTGGTGGGGCTTCAGCTTTCATTTATTGTTGAGAGAATGCAAATGTCAGCAAGTGGAGTAAGGCAATGTTTGGGCGTGAGAGTCTGCCAAATTGCCTGATGGATGTCAGACCTCTTCCCAGTTTGTGGCAGACTGAGATTAAACTTGCAGACTTTCAGGTTCAGCAGCTGGGCACAGAATTGAACCATTCCCCCTTCTCACAAGTCCTGGGAACTTCTTTCTCTTGTGAGCAGCGCTGACTCCTGGAGGGCAACTGACCTCCCCAAGGCAGTAGGATGTGAAATGCCTGAGCTGGAGACCCACAACAGGGGTGTGGTGGAAGTGGGACCAAGGCCAGCAGAACCTGTAAGGATGAGGTGAGATTTCAGCAAGGCCTTCCCTAACCTAGAGAGGGACAGAGCATCTTTCCTGTACCTGCTTTTCCACCCCATTAAATCACACCACTGATCGATAGCAGACAAATGACTCTGGTGGCCAGTGGCTACTTCGTGAGATTTTTCTTTATTACTGCTTTAGCTGAAGCGCTACCACAGAGCAAGAAGGATGAGACTGATTTAATTTCTCTCCTGGACAATAATTACCCAGGTATATAAACCCTGCTGCCAGATGTAGATCTCCAAGTTCACCACTGTGAAAAACAGGGCTTTTTGATTAAGCTTCTGCTATCAGGGCACTTGGGCTCCCCTTGCAAACTCCTAACTGTAAGTACAGCTCAAGTTCTTCACCACTATAGTAATTTTGAAGCCTTTAACAAAGGAATTAAAGAGAGGGTTTGCTGGAAGAGATGTCAGTGACTCTAAAAACTGCTGTATGGTACTGCAAGGCATAGAAAATGGCAAGTGCTGGGGGGCATGGGAAGCTGGCTCTCAGCAGGAGGCAGGAAAAACTCCTAATTCCTGTAGAAACCTCAATGTCTTTTGATGTTGCAAATAAGGTTTTGAGACCTACTGAAGGGTGTTTTCTTGCTTCTTGGCACACTGGAGGCCTTTCCCTAACTGCTCTGTTGACCTCTGGAAGCAGGAAAGAAAGCCTGAAGTCAAAGCTGTTTTGCTTTAACTTGGGTGTGCAAATTCCAGGGTGCACTGCACAGCCTCTCCCTGGACAGGGGTTCCTGCTGTAGTTCTTGTACAGCTGGGAAGTCAAAAGCACTTCCACCAAATAAATAAATCTGCTCTGAGATTTCCTCCTTCCTCTGCCTGCCAGCATCTCCTGAGGACAGATGATGTTTAATAGCTCTGTTCTCTGCTGTTAACTTCACTCCTCCCTTTTGTGTGTTTGCATTGGTGTGCACTCCATTTTTTTGCTGTAGGAAACTCTCTTCCTTGCTTCTGCATGTGTTGCCCCTTGCAGCTCGGCTTCCTTAGCACTGAGCAGCTGTATCCTCCTTCTGCTTTTTCTTCTTTTCCCTATACTTGTGAATTACTTCAGACAACACCCAGCTCCCCACTCTGTCTGACCTGCCCATGGCCATAGATCTTCAGCCTGTGATCCTTGCTCCTTACCTCCTCCAAACTTGTCTCCTGTTGCCTCCTATCCCTAAAACCTGGCCATTTATCAATGTGTTAGTGAGAACTGCCATGCACCAAGCCAGTGAAATATAGTAATAGGCAGGCTTTCTGTTAAATGACTGACTGCAAATACTGATATTGGCACAGATCCTGGATCTTCCTCCTGATGACAGCATCAGTGGAATCAATGACCCTAAGGTGGTATCAATGGCTTCTCCAGTCTTAGGGTGCAATTTAGGCTCTAACTTCACAAAACCACCTCCTTAAAGTTGATCAGAGAAGAGCAAGTCAGTCCTTTCAGTGGTCCCTTGCGCTTCAGGGTGGGAGCCTGAACTGCATGATGCTGCCTTGGGAACAGTCAGGAGCCAGGACTGCTGAGCTGCTGCCCCACGCAGAGGGGTTTGCTCCTCCCTGCTCGGAGGCAGCACCCGGCAGCTTGGAGATCCAGCCCAGTGGGGACTGCAGTAGTCTTCCCACAACACTCTGACCCGTCCACTGGGCTAAGCGGAATTTTCCTTGCAATATCCACAGGTTTACGGACTTGGGGCTGAGGTTCATCCGCTGGTGCTTTTTCAAAGCAGATTAGATGAAGGCGTGATGATATGCAGAAGGCAAAAGAATTCAGTCACCTTATTTGCATGTTTCTGATGCCAGACACACCAATAAACAGAAGAAATGTTGGATAAAAACCAGAGGAGTTTGCAATTAACACATTAAACAGATCTGCTGACTGTAGGATCAAAAGCAGAGTAGGAAACGAAACACCCATGCAATGTGACCGGCTCTGCGTCAGTGATTTGATTTATGCTAACATTAAAGGCCCATAGGAAGCTGATGTTGCCTTGTAAACTCCCTCTCCTTTCATGTAAACTGCTTCCTACAGTCTGGCACCAAACAGATAATTTCTCTCTCCTTCTTGTCTTTTTATAACTGCATAATCTGCAGGATCTGATTCCTGCCTCTACTGTGTACTTGCTCACTGCTAAACAAACTTCTGTATGTGTGCCAGCTCGTATTTTGTTGACAAAAATCACTTTGTCACCAGAATTATGTGTATGTGCCTGATGAAATGCCTTTAACTGACAAAATGCTTTTAGTCACATGAATTTACTCGACTAAATGACATTAGATGGATTAAACCAAGAATTTCGTCAGACTCTTTCCTCTAAGGAAGGAATTTCATTGATCCTCTCTGAAGTTGGAGAGACCCACGCAGTCAAAAGTATTTGTTCAATAAGCAAGTCTGCTGTGGCCTTAAAATTGCTGCGGCAGGACACAAGGACACAGGGAAACTTGTATTAGGTCTGGACGATGCGGTGGGGGTCAGGACTGAAGTTTCTCTGTGAGATGTAGCACTATGTGAGACAGTTTTCGGATGCCGTGTCTCTGTGATCATTTCTGCAAGGGGTGAGATTTATTTCCCGATATAACTTTCATGATAGAAAATGTACACCTGGCAAACTTTTTTTTTTTCAGTCACTGGGGAGATGGATGTCACCAAAGTGCAAAAAACAGATGACCAAATATTGCAAATATATTGGTTTTAACACTTTGAGACTTTTCTATTTCATGATCAGATAAACCTCTTGAATGTTTTCCTAGTGCGGACTTTGCTGCTGCTCTGTGGGTAGTGATGCTAAAGCAGGTATGTGCTCTGCTTCTGAAGTACTTTTAACTTTCTTTGCTTGGTGGTAGAAGCAATTGGGTTTGGTAGAAGGAAGGAAAGAAACTCTTGTTCTTTGTATGCAGAGAGGTCACAGAGGCTGAAAACGCTGCTTGCTTTTGTGTATGGCAATGCCTAATGATATGCTCTCATCTCTTCTGCCATCAGGAAGCCTTGATTTCACCTCTTGGGTCCTTCTACATCTGGATGATGGGTGAAAAGGGATCCCCTGGCATTAATCTCTGCTGGGAGCTTACATACAACTATAATAATAATGACCCAAATTATTATTCCTAGTGTGTCTTTGGCTGTGTTCAGATGAGTCTCTGAAAGCCTTTTAAAGGGATAGGAACTGATCCTCTGTTCAGTCCAAGTCTGTCTCGCAGCAGGGTAAGGCAGTTTATTTGAAGCATTACTCTGCTTTTTCCCCAGGGCACCAAGTTCAGAGAAATCAAGGTGCATTATGCCCGTTATTCCTGGCTGCAGATCCAGGGCAAAACCACCTCTAAATTCATCTAGGCAATTCTGCATGCCCTTTGCTGAAATTTCTGGTGTGTGACTTGCTGCTGCTACCTCTAACAAGATGTTACTTTTCTTATCGCTTTTGTTTGGTGTTTTGGGATGGGATTCTTTTGCAGTTCCCCTGGATTCTTAGTGTGGCTCTTCACAGGGATCCAATTTCCATGCGTGGGCTTCTGCCCATTTCCCTGCATCCTTCTGTCTGGGACGTGTGCAGGGACTTCGCCCCATCTCTCTTCTTCATGCTGGTAGAGCAGGAGATGTACTTCCACGGCCAAGGAGTGCACAAGAAATTAATGCTGCGTTAGTTAGCTGTTCCCTCTCTGATCTGCAAGTCAGTATTTTTATATTAAAACATGGGAAATGCCGCAAGGTATGTTTGTGAAGTAAAAAACCCACTAATTTTAAGTCTACTATTGAGTAAAGACTAATGTATATGGTGTCAGAGCTGGTGCTGCTTTCTGTTAGGGCGTTTTTTTTCCCCTTTGCCAACTGATTTATCTCTAAAATAAACAGCCAGTGTTGAAATTAAGGCATATTAATGTGGCTGATTTGTAAATAAAAAGGAGAGTTAGCCAGATAGAGCGGAAACATAAATAGAGACCAAATGTTATAATGTAATGAGAGACGATGCTCCTCTTTAGAAAAAGACTATTATCCATGCTTGTGGAAACAGTGGTGGGCACATGGGCTGGTGGCATAGCAGAAATGCCCTTGCCTAATACTGCAAATGCTGAGATAAATCTGTTATTTGAATACTCATCAGTTACAAAAAACATTTTGTAGGTCCACAGCAATTACCCACTTGAAGGGTTTTCGTGGACACACTACTCAGAAAAGTTTATTTCTCCAAATTGTGTATATTTTATCCTGCCAAGCCCTGGGAGGGGGGAGAAAGGAGTCAAAAACCTCCACCACTCCCTCTGAAAAATATCCAAGTGTGTGGAAGTGGTTTGAGGTTTTAATAAGTCACAGTACGGAACCGGAGAGGTTCTGGTCACAGCCATGTAATTTAGGGGACATGGCTGGGTGTTGCTGCTCCCCTATAAGGAGAGCTTGTGTATAGATATTAAGATAGAGATTATTCAGTAGGATGCACTTGAGCTGCACAGGGAAGAATTAATTGACACCTAGATGTATTGGGGGTAGGGACAGTGACAACATATGATAAATGAAACACACAGCAGTGAGAACAGATGTATGCTGGAAGGACAGCATGATAAATGTGCATCTTGATATTTACAGTGCCTGAGAAAATGCTCCCAATCTGATACAGGTTCAGTAACTACAGTCATGTTTGAGTACGGTGGTGGCTTGATTGATTTAATTAGCTCTCATTAATGGCATTGAAGATAGTTCAACAACAAGCAACGGAGAGTCTCGCTGAAGTGTTGCATGTTAATTACTTGATGATTTGTGTTATGGGACGGCTCTTTTACATAAGTACAAATTAGATGGTGATTTGTTTGGAAACACTGATGTCTATGCTTGCTGGGAGAGACGAGACCGCTGCCCGCGCTGGCTGCATCATGCACCTTCCCCCATGCCAGCATGGGCTCTCTGTGCCCCATGAAGGTTTGTAACCTCTAACAAGACTCTGTCTGCAGCCCACAGGGCTCCTTCTCCTGTATCCCCTTCCTCACTCACATGAATAGAAAGGACCTCGCAAATCAATATCCTCATTAAAGCTTATAAATTATTCTTTTGATCTACATTGACTCTGAGGAGTGAGAGAGCTAGCCCAGGGAAAATTAAAATTGCCCCAATGGCTAAATCTACTCAAATATTTGACTTCTGAATATTTTGGTTTTTAATCTTTCTCAGTCTCTTCTCCCAAGTAACAAGCAATAAAAAAAGAGGAAATGGCCTCAAGTTGCACCAGTGGAGGTTTACATTAGGAAAAATTTTTTCACAGAAAGGGTTATCAAACATTGGAACAGGCTGCCCAGGGAAGGGATTGAATCACTATCCCTGGAGGTATTTAAAAGGCAGGTAGATGTGGTGCTTAGGAACATGGTTTAGTGGTGAACTTGGCAGGGTTAGGTTAATGGTTGGACTCGATCTTAAAGGTCTCTTCCAACCTAGATGATTCTGTGATTCTCTAACAGCATTTTAAAATTCAGTTTGATGCTCTCAAACCAAGTGCCAAATAACAAAGTTTGATCAAACAAGCAAATTTCCTTCCTACATTTTTTATTTCATGTAAGGAGTAACTAAACTTGATATTGTCTGATTTAGGTGGCAGTTACCTGCCTCTGCCCTGGACTTTACTGCTGTTTATAGCTCTCCGTGTCTGACCTGGCATTTCCATGCCTAAAATCTGCCTCAGGCAGAGCTCTATGGAGATGTCCTTGCTTGGGGAACAAGATCAGGGCGAGAGAGCATGGTCTGTCTGTGTAGTAAACTGGTTATAAGTATTTATTTTCCCCTTGCCTGGGTAAGGAGGGAGAAGCAGGCTGAGGGTGGATGCAGAAGATGGAAACATGGGATGGCCCAGAGAGACAGCACTGTGGCAGCTGGACACAGGGAGCAGCAGCAGCAGCCTAATCCTGCTGCATCTGCAGGGGAAAAAGCCCGGCCAGAGGTTAGAGGTGGTGGCTTGTCCTTGCTGGGATGTAATTACCAAGGGGTGCTGTAATTGAAAACTATTGGTTTTGAGTGGGTTAAACATATCCAGGCCAGTCATAATTCTGTCATTGTGTTTCTTTTGTAAACTTCGCTTTGGTAACCTTAGTGTTGTTGGAAGGGGATTACTTGTGGGTGTTTTTCATACGCTGCTAAGAGAAACCATATTGGACACCAACCCCAGCGGGGTGATTCCCATGCAAGGTGTGCATCACCAGATGTCTCCAACTTGGAGCAAGTGCTTATGGAGATGGTATGTTTGTCATTTAAAGGAAGGGTCATTCTGATCTTCAGGATGGTTTAAAAGAATGGGAATTAATAAATCTGTCCTGTATTTGGCATTTCTATGTGAAAACCAACATACCAGGTCTGTGCATGCATGGAGGAGGTATGTCACCACACCTCCATCCTTTATCAGGAGTCGTAACGCTTGATAGTGTTGCGGGCAGATCTGCTTTTACAAGTGAAAGAATAGTTTTGCCTCTGGTTTTGCCAGCCACAGACTGCAAAACCTCTGTTTGAGGGTCAGTTCCTTGGTCTGCCTTGCTGCAAGCTGGAGGAGAGCAGAGAGATGTGCCTGCCTCCACCAGCACTCTCCGAGTGCAGAGGAACTGTGAGGTGGTCCTTTCTCAAAGGCCAGAAAAAACCAAAAAATGTCTTTTATGGATAAGGATTCAATCCCAGCTGAATTCAGCACATTGTCTGAATATTGCAAGGGCAGAAATGCATAAGCTGGTTGGACCCATCTTTCAGGACTGGATGAAGCCCAGAGATGCTGTGTGCTGGATTTCTGTGCTGAGTGGGGTCTTTTCTTTTGGAAGCAGTTTAAGATACCATCCTTCGCAACTGAGGTTTCAAGTGGTCTAGCCTTGGGGCACTTGGGAGCCACTCATGGCCTGGGTTCAGTGTCCCTTGCCCACATTGGATGCGCTGGAGGTTCTCTTCGCCCACACCAGCCTCTGCCCTTCACGGGGCAGTAAGAAACTGCATGTGGTTACTTGATTCCAACTGCAAGGCAGCACTGTATGCATGTTGGGAGTGATTCATGTGGAAAAATTAACTGTACAGATGTCCTGACTGATGGAGGGGTGAAATGAAAAGCAGTGCTTAGGAACTGGCTCGGCTGCTCCCTGTGAGCAGAACATGCTGCTGGAGAAATGCAAACTGTGCTTCCCGAAACAGCCACTTTTCCCCACCTTTTTTCTTTTTTCTACCTTTTTTTCCACACCTGATGGTGTGCTCAGAGGTGGTGGGAGATGCCAGGCATGTGCACTGGTGTACCCTCTTCATGCTCCTGCTGAGCCAGGGCTTTCTGGACTGGAGGTTGTGTCGTGTTCAAGTCTTGTCTCCCTTGTGCTTTTGACCCTGAAATTTTCTACATATATCATGGGAAGGATTTTGTGCTGTGATAAACTGGCTTGTGTAGTTTCTTTATTAGGGCCAAGCCAGGAAACCTGGCTCCAGGGACAGAGCTGGTGCGTGCTGGTGAGGGTCTCTCTGGAGTTGTACCTCTCCAGACCCAAAGGGATGATGCCTCTGCCTTTGCGCAGGGTTTGGGAGGAAGACTGTCTGCCATCTTTGTGGGGCTGAAGGAACATAGCTATTTCTAGGGCAAGAAGAAATGTGAAATGGCACTTGTCTCAGTGGCAGAGAGAAACCAGGTTCTGTATTTACGGATGCAGTGTGTAGTCGTAGCATCTTCTGTAAGTTATACCTTCTGATTACACAGGTCACTGAACTTCATTTAACCTGTAGCTTTGGGAACGTGCTGGCATTAAGAAAGGACTGAGAAAAGATTTTCTCTCCTTCAAGAAATTCATAGATGTTGACCTTCTATTTTTCCCTGAAGCAAGGCAAACAAAGATGAAAATTATGAGTTTTTGCAAAGGCAAAACCCACTTTGTTTTCAATTTATCATAGCTTTTTTTTACTCCATCAGGTTGTTTTGATATTAAGATTAAAGTGACTTCAGTGAAATAGATTCCACAATTATTTCCCAAAGGTTATTTCTGTTGAGTGCGCTTTTTCAGAGGGGAAACCCATGTGACTGGGAAACTCCCCACTGGATCTGGAGACCATCAGGTTATCTGTGCTGGGAAGGACCATAATGCCACAGCACTGTCTCGTGGTGCCTTGATCCACATAGCTGCCCTTACAGCAGGGCTCAGCAGCATTCCTATGTAGCTGTGAGCTCAGGTCAGCTGAGGCTTGGGATAGTGAGGACAACAGACCAGCAGGAACTAGGAATCTCTCCCCTTTTACTGTTTCAAAGATTAAACGCTTTGGGTATTGTTAGAAGATTTTTGTATGTTTTTACCAATGCGCCCTTTCTTGTGCAAAACAGCAGGATTTCTGCACAAAATCCACTCTGGAAAAAAAAAACAAAACTGGATCTTTGAGTAACACTGCTGAGTTCCTGAGGTGTAACCCTTTTTCGAACAATTCTTTTCTAAAATACAGTCTCTCAGTTTATAGATTTGGTGAGGAGATAAAAGTACTGCAGATGGCTGCTTTACACGCTGTGCCCTTTCTACCCCCAACATGAATGCTGTGCTTTTCCTGGGATTGTCTCCAGTCCTGTTCAGATTCTATGGAGAACTTGTTTTAACAATAACTTCTCTAAAGAAACAGATTTCATTATAAGAACAAAAGGGATCCTGGTTTTTAAAATATACAACGTGCCCATATGACACACAGAAGCAGGAAGCGTACGAATTTGAGAAAGTCCTTGGCCTTTAAGAGCGTTCAAGTACTGGTATTAAAACCCCTGACGATGTTCCCAGCTTAGCAAAATTGTTACTGTTTGGAGGGAAGTGTTGCTCATCACATCGTCAGCAGCTCTCATCAAAGCAGAATTTAGGTTAAGCAAGTTTCAGTGGTCCAAACATAAATATTAAATAGAGGTTGTTTGAGAGCTGATACCATATTTTTTTGGTTGGATAGCTGCAGTGACATAATTTCTGAAAGGAGTGTGCTGTAACTGATAGAAACTCAGTGCACAAACTAGCATGGATGAATGATGCTCTTTGACTAAATTAGAAAGTCCTTCAGCTGTCTGCAGGTGGAAACCCGTAAAAGGAACCTGAGTAAAAACCCTTCATTTCGATTGTTATGCAAAAAACATCAGAGGACCAAAGGCATATATATCTGCCTTGGCAGCTCTCTACTAAAATAGGAAGGTTACATCTGCAGCATGCTCTGTCCTTCAAAATATACCAAGACTCCCTTCGGAGAAAGAAGGTAATTTCCCTTGTGAATGAAGGTGACTTATTCCAGGCTGTCACTCATCTAGTGCTGAGGCTCCCCAGCCTTTTTTTCGCCTCTTTTATGAAAATATAAAATAAAAAAAATTCAGTAAACTAGCTCTTGGTTATGTGTGAATCTGGTTACAGTGAGGACTTTGCCCTGTAGGTATGTCTGGAATTTTTTTTCAAACGCTCTTATTTGGACACATTTTGTTGGGTTCTTGTTGTTTCATTTTTTTTCTCAAGTTCCTAAATTTAGATGAAGATGATGATGATGTGCTTTCACCATTTTCCATGTGAATGGGTTCCTAACAGCTTTATGGAATTAATAGTAGCCAAGTGTGGAGGCATACTCTCAGAGCAGCACAGAGGGAGACCAATTGAAGAGGGAAGGAAAGCTAAGAGCTGCAATTCTGCAAAATAGGTTCTCCATTTACATTGGACCCAATCTTCTTCCTGGGGCAACGCTTTTCACTTGCTACAGACACAAATCTCAGCTAACTCTTGCTGCTCTGCTACCAATTTTATTGCAGTGGCAGTACCGATGGAATTGCTCAGCAGCAGGGCACGTGGCTTCCCACCAGCTTCTCTGCCCCAGCCATCAAATATGCTTTCCTCTTCCTCCTACTGAGCCTTGAGCCACTTTACAAGGGTCTAAAAGAAACTCATGTGGAGCTGAGCTTTAATAGCACCAAGGCTGCTCTACCCACCCAGTCCTTCCCTTGTGCAAGCGAGAGCTGTTTCTGACTGTGGAGGAAGGGCAGCAAATTTTAGTTTGTCATTCCTAGATTTAGCCTTTATCCCAGAGTTTTAGGAATAACCACAGACTCCCAGCAGGAGCCTGCTGTCCATGGTACATTGCACGATGCCCTTGTGTCTACGCAGCTTCAAATGACTGAACCTGCCTTGTTTTGACAGTCTTGCTCCAGAGAATGTCTCGGCTTTAACTGTGGCTCATTAATAGGTTTAGAGGATAAAATATTGCACCTAACTTATTCCACAGGTAATGAGATACTTAAAGTTGAGTACTTTTTACTAAGCCTTATTGCAATGCCCCTGTACATAGATCGGAGCCGCTCGGCCCCTGGTTAAGTCTTGTTGGAGAAGTGCTCGATCAATGAGAGAAGTGGCTGGTGTCAGGGATGCTGACAGGTAAAGGCATCACGCTGTCATCCAATTTTTGACTAAGGAAAGACCCTTGCTAGGAGAGCTCTCTGAGAGCACTTAGATGCTCATTGCCCACTGTCAAGAAGCCAGCTTCTGGATTAAAGAGGTGACAAAAAGCCAATTGAAAATCACCGCAGGGCCAGCCTGCAGTGGGGGAGTTGGATGGCGTTTGCTCAGTGCAGTGGTGATGTGCCTTCAGTGAAGGAGAAGGGGAAAAGGCATCTGTTCTTGCCTTCACAGTGGGCTCCTTCTGAGTGTGACAAAGCTCATAGCTTGTCATAATTAATGTATCATTAGCTTGTCATTACCCTGGTCATCTAAATGTCGGTGCTTCTACCCTATCTGGGCTTTTCCATTTAGAGGAGCCTGGAGTATGTGAAATGAAACTTAGAGATGGACTACAGTAAAAATCTCAAGTCTGGGCAGAAGCTGGGCATTTATTTGAGGTTTGCCTAGAGATGGAGGGTTGGTTGTTCCCCCTAGGGAAATGCATGCTCAGATCTGCATCAAAAGAGGCAAGTAGGAATGCTTAATGTTGGTAACATGGCTTCATAAGGCAGATGGTTGTTTGCAGGTTGCATGGCAAAATGAGTAGGCAGAGGAGAGGATTCCATCCGATCTGGCAGAGAAAGCAAAGCGACTCAATGCCAGGGCACGTGGAGGAAGCCCAAGCATTTTGCACAGCTGCAAAAGCTTGGCTGTTGGGATCATGGGAACACGCAGCTTTGGCTCTGCTTGTTTATAGAGGCAGCAGCAAGAAGCAAGTGAATTCTGCATGCTTTGGTGGCCAGCATAATTGAAATCTATGATAAAAAACATAAATTAACAGAGGGAAAGTGGTCCTTCTTGTTCCATCTGAGGTCTTCACTTCTATTTTATTATCCAAGATGATTGTGAAGAGAGGTTCTGTCACTTGAATGTCCCTCTCCAATACCAAACATGGGGTGAGACCCCAGTGTCTTGATAAATTGAAACCTCTGATGTTGTGGGGCCAGAAAAATGTTTCTGAAAAAGGAGGATGATTTTAATAATTGATGTATGTATATATATATTTTTTTTTTAAGTGGTAATTGTTTCCTCAGAACATGCAAAATTGCTCCAACAAATGGTATACAATATCTGCCTGGTTTTGCTTCTAATTTAGGAGCCCAATGGTGTTAATTGGACAGATAAGTGGGAGGTCCTGATTAGGCAGTGCACTTGTGAATCCCAGTGTGTGAGAAGTTCCTGTGAAGCCACAAGGAGGGTGTTCCCTTGATTACAGAGGGATATACTTAAGTGCTTTTCTGGAGAGAAGCCATCAGGAGTCAGATGTATGGACTCACAGAAGCAAAGCTATTAGAGCAGCAAAGCTGCTTTAGCTAATGGTCTTAGAGGAAGGAATCCTAATTTCATGAACAAAGATAAGAATGGGGAGCAGGATGCTCGTAGCCAAAGGAACAGGGCTCTGCGTGTTTCTCAGCAGAGACACAGGTCCAGGGTGATGGCACGTTTTTTCTGTCATTAATTTTTTCTTAGCTGGCTGCATGTCTTAATCTTATGGGAGAAAACAGTCTTGCTTGGCTCACTGCTGGTGGGCTCTCTGGGAGAGGTTAGAATTAAGCCTGTCCCAGGTTATTTACTGGAACAACAGAAACTTGTATTCTGTTATTCCAGCAGTTGTTGCCTTGTTATGAGGCTGAGGGAGGCTGTGAGCAGCATTCAAGAAACACGGTCAAAGGAGGGCTGTCTAATTTTATTGGTCCCCTTTGAAAAATTACATTCCCTCGTCTCCTCCAAAAAAGAGCTGTGATCTCCATCTCCTCCCACTCGTCATTTGCAATATAGCCAGCTTTGTACAGCATATAATCACAATACTGGAGCAGTAATATTTCATACAGACTTGCGACAGGCCTTCAGCTCCTCAGAAAAGCAGGGGAACTGCAGTCAGAGGTTTTCCACCTTCAGCAACATGCAAAGACAGGGCTATCTGTGTGCTCTGAGGCTCAGGGATTCCAGCCCATCTGCTGAAATAAAGAGACTTCTGAGGAATTTTTCTTTCTTTTTTTTTAACCCCACAGGCTGGAAGAAATGGCATCCACAGCTAGTTATCTCGGGGTGGGGTGTGTGTGGAAAGAGAGAAAGCTGAAAAATGGAGACAGGCGTATGTGTCACTAAATTAATGTACCTGCTCTGCTGTGGGATAGTCACATCAGTGTCGCTGCTGTCATCAGGCACCACCGCCAGCATTAAGTGAGAACGAGTCTGTCACGCTTCATTTACCAGGTTTGATGATGGATTTGGTGTAATTCTTGCCTGGGATGATGGACTCCTCTCTCTATAAATGATGCAGGAGCAGGAAATGGGTCCTGATGGCATCAGCGTGGCAGTGCAAAGGGGCCAGCTATCCCTGGGGGAGAAGCAGAGTTGCGTAGGGCTCCCAGCTGCAGTCAGGGCTGTGGAAAGTCTGTGAGCAGCTTGGTACAACGTGCGGGTATTCCCCTCTGGGAATAAACTCCAGTTACCAAAGGTCTGGTTTGAGATAAGTATAGAGAAGCCCAAAGCCACGGCAGTGCATCTCAGGGGCTTCATATCAATTTCTTAATTCATGGGTGGACGTCGCTGCTTCCGGGGAGGAAGCACAGGCTTTAAAAGCCAGATATATCAAACATCCAGAGATGTATATTGTTGGTACGCAAGAGAGAATCTGACAGATAGGATATGGCCCTGCAAAACCCAAGTGTTTAAATAGGGGCTCTCTTTTCTATTCCTTTGGCAGAGACTTTCCATGTGTAGACGAGTACGAGCTGTTTCACGCTTGCCATAATGACAGTGCTTCCTAATCTAATACCAAAATTCAGCTAGTCTGTAGCCCTTGGAAACTCAGTGAGTGATTTGGTGGAGTTGGGCTGAACAACTGGATTTTGATGCATTTGGATTCTGGGCTTCCCCAGCAATCGATGTCAAATGTACCCTTTGGCATCCAAAATACTTTTAAAATCTGGCCCTAAATGTATTTATCCTGGAGGAAGTGTCTGAGTTGCAATCAAAATGTGGAATTTATGACAAAATCTGTCCTGTGGCAAAGCATTAATGCTGCTCACCCTGAAATTAATAGCAGATGCAACACTGGTTATATTGCAGAGAGGACTGGGAAAAAAAATATATATTAAGAGATTTATTTTTTCTTGAATAAAACAGATAAGTATCCCAATCTCCATAGAAATTCTTTCTGGACTATGTTGACTATAGGATTATATGGTCTTGAATAATCGGTAATCTCAAACTGTTTCAAGATGCAGCATTTGGTTAGTGCCCATGTGTGGTGGGGCCACAGCTATGGCTGTCTGTACCCCCGTTGTCCTGGTTCCTGACTGTTTCATTGTCACCCACAGCACCACAAATTTTGTCTGAGATCCAAGACAAGCTGAGCTTTGTGGCTTGCACTGGGACAGGCAGAGCAGGGCTTAGCGATGCCCTGGGTGTTGTCTTGCAAAACCTTCTGGTGGGGCAGCAGCTCCTGGTACGGGTGCCCCTTCGCATCGTTCTCGCAGCCCCACCATGGCTCGTGAGAGCTGTTCCCATCTCCAGCCTCACACCATCAAGCAGTAGGACCCCCTTCTTCACCTTATTTTTGGTGCAGTGCCAGGAAAAGCTGCACTATTAAAACTAATTAGATAAATATATATGTATTTCGTAATCAGGCAGTTAATTATGGCTTAGGGAGCAGATGGCAGTCCCTGCCATTTACTCTATCTATTCATAGCTGTTTTTAAATGAGGCATATATATTGCAGCTAATTATGACTCAATGTAAAGTATGTAGGCAATTGTGAACTTAGCCCTTGTCTAATCACATGTTGTTTGCTTGAAGAATGCAAGTGGTTTTGGAAAAGCTGTAGGTAGAGTCCCTGTGCGGATGCCTCTCTTCTCCCTTCTCCATGGTTTGGGTGACAGTGCCACTGACTTGTTACTAGTGCAAGAGCTCAGGCTATCCTTTACTTTCTTTCTTTTAAATCTTACAAAATGTTTAACTCATCCTTAAAATCCAGATGAGTGGTATAGAAATAATAGTTCTACCACTGTTGGAAAAATACGGAGATAGGGACTCTTCAAAACATCTAAGAAACATATCGTTTCTTTACAGTGTCACATGGAAAATTATTTTACTAACACCTGTGAAACATTATGTCATCTTTTCACACACACCCCCAAGCTGGAGTTTCTGTTGGGGAAAAAATATTTGCAGAAATGTAGATTAAGAAAAGTTTGAAAACCAATCTGGAAAATGAAGAGGCTGAGTTTCGGCTTCCAACACCCAATGCACCCTCCATACGCTTTTTAGGGTCTTTTCCTCAGCAGGAGAGGGCCATCCTGAGCATGGGGAATTTGTGCTCTTTTCGATGTCAGGCCAGGAAATCATCAGGTATAATTAATTTAATTTGAGAGTGTGAAGGGTGCCGATCTCACGAAGGGAGAACAAGGGAGATATGAATGATATGTCAGAGGGATATCAGCGCACATGCCTGATGAGCTGTGGTGAGCTATTTTTCCTTAGCAATTAACTTCTAAGGCATTTCACTCCTGCTTGAACTAACATTTTTGAGAAGGGAAGAAGGAAACCCACCACTGTATTCTGAGGAATATCATTGTTTCTGGCCTTGGCAACAAAGCTTGGAAAGACTAGAATAAATCCACAGATGTTTACCAGACCAAAACCACATCATAATGCTGCTTCTACTTAAGGAAGAAGATAGATCAGAGGCCACTGTTGTCTTCAGCTGATGTGCTAAGACCTAAAATGATGAGATTTAAATTTTTTGAGCTTTTACAACTGAGTCTAGGCTTGAAAGTATATATGTGAATAAGTTTACGTACAGATGTTGCAAGTAAAATCCCTGAAGTCTTATAGATTGTGGCTTTGAACAGATAAAAGAAACTATTGCAGAAACAGTTCATGAAGTTCATACTATTTTTTTGGTGAAATTATTCAGCCTTTCCATTCCCAGGTCAATGGTATTTCTTCCTGCCATTGCTCACTATATTTATGAAATGCTTTGTTTATCCAAAAAACTTTAGAAATATAATAATGGCTTGTATCAAGTTCTGAGAAATAAAGGAGAGGAGTCTTTCTTTTCTGTTCATATATTGTGACTGAATAAACAGAATATTTGGGAACACGTACTCCTTATATATGCGGTTGATTAGGTCCATGTGGATATATTCCTATATATATATATAGGCTATCTTATTTACAAGAAGAATAATGGTGTTTTGTCCCATGCCAAATAAATGCTCGGATCTAAACAGTGCAACACAATTCAGTAGAGCAAGATGTGTTTGGTTTGTTGGGGATCCCTATCCCCCTCAAAGAGCAGTAGTATTGAATTTAAAATGATTCATTTCAAAGCGTGGACTTGAAAATGCTATTTTTCATTTAGATTCTCTTGATAGAGAAATAAAAATAATCAAAAGTCGCATTTTTCCCCATAGCTTGAAATTTTCTGGGGAACCCATTAGTTCTGATGGTAAAATTATATTAAAGAAAATGTTCATTGTTTCTAGTAAAGAAGGTAAAAATAGAAGGATCCTGTAGTCACACAAGAACTCTTTTGTAGTTTAGGAGCATCTAATGGTGAGTAAAACAGGAAAGTCGTTCCTGAAGAAGTCCATTATGCATTCTGTCCATTAAATGATAAAGATAAATAAGTACAGGGAATCACCATTCTCATAACTGTGCAAAGACTGCAAAACTAAACCCATGTTCCTTTGGCATTACTTTTGCAGAGTGTTAGTAAGACAGATCTTTGCAGCCTCCGGACTCCCCTGTGTATGAGCACCCTCTATTAGCTCCAGCTTCTCCCCATTCCTCGCCCTTTCAGAGCTCTGCAGGGAGGGTGCTGCTCTCTTTCATTTTGCCCAGCTTTGTCCCTTGTAACCTTCTCAGAGGCATTGAGAAAATCAATTGAATTATACTTGTTTGGGGGGGATTGCGGGATAATGGAAGCAGCTCTTATGGATGTGACACACAGACTGCATCCACTCATCCCCCAGGCACGATGAATGGAGGTGCGAATTGATTTTGACTACGGTAACTCCAGAGCCAGGACTTCAACAGGAACTTTACAAAATAAGACAAATTGCATTCTGCATTGTATGGAATTATAATCTTTGTTCTTTAAACATATCTTGTGCTGAATAACATCCAGGCAAGTTATAGGATTGGAGAACTCCTTGGGAATCCTGGTAGTTTCTGTTGCTCTGGAAGGGCACCAGGGAAATCGTACTCCAACGTACGCTGTCAAATTTGCCTGCTGGGTGGTTTAGCAATGAGCCCAACGAGGTCAGCCTTCTTAATTTGTTAACCGTGGTGTGTAATATTTCTGTCTTTGTGATTTATCTTTATTTTTAATTGTTTTTCTTCTTATTAAATCATAATTTAATTTTCATTTTTATTAAACCAGAACACTTCTGCCATGGCATACAAAAATACAACTGACAACACCATTACTATGTAACCACACAATTATGCTGCAGGCTAGTAGGGACTTTACCTGTACAGGGATGCTCTAAATTCTCCTGCAGTGATTAGTTACTTCGTATCTTTCTAACTTTGTGATTTACTATTGTGTACATATTGAAAATATATTAGCCTAATCTGTCTGAAGTTTTTGGCTGGTTGCCATCAATCATTCTATACTCTGTAGCCTTTCTCTTTTGTCTTAGATTTTTATAAACATCATATAAATACACAAATATGTAGTGAATTGACTTTTATATTGAATACTTACCCCATTTACAAGCATTTATTGTTCTCAATTTATCAAACAGATTAAAAAACACCTGTGTTAAAATATAGTTTGGGGAACACTGGATACCGTACCAGAAAGTGAGGAGAAAAAACAAATCTAGAGTAAGATTAATCGGCTCCTAGCATAGCACAAGGGTTTATTGTGAAGTGTATGTAAGTTTCTATTAAATTGTTTAATGAAACAAAAACTTATTTTAAAAGCAAAGACATATGTTACATCTATAAATTGATGTGGTGCAACTTTTCAGCCCTTTAAGTGACACTTACAGTGTAGCAGCAAGTGCTGAGGGCTCTCATAGCCATGAGTGAAACAGTTCCTCCAGAATATGTGTATTCTCTATAGATTAATAGAAAAAAAAATAATTTGAAGGCAATAGAAAGAAAGAACAGCTAAAGCCCCAAATTAAAGTCCTGTGAGTACATGCAGGCTTCCAACTCCTAGAAACATATCCCTTGAGTCATTTTGCTTTACAACTAAAATTTGGTCCTGCTAATCTAGCACTGGACCTCGTAATTTGCTCTTCATTCATAACTGTAAGGTAATTGCTATAACAGTACAAATAATAATAAAATTATTATACTGTAATGATCATGTCGTAAACTCCAGGAGAAGGAAGCACTTAGGAAGGAAGAGCTCTGTACAACCTCACACTAATCAAAAATGCTGTTGAATTTAGTGCTTCTGTGGCATTGTTAATAATAATAAATGCAAAACGATGTATCCTGCTCCAGTAGGTAATTATACTTGACCGAGCTGAATTGATTTGCTTTGTGTTCAGTTGAGCTGAACTGACTTACAAGTGACATCTTGTAAGTTTATGGCACCTGTCACTCATCCTGAATAAATGACCTTTTCAGAGATACAGAATTAATTTTCTGAAATCCTTCTGATATGGATGGAAACTACCCTATTCACACTAGTTTAGGAAATGCAGATTTTTTTCCCTCGATTAGAAGGCTCAAGGAATGCATAAATAATATTTAATATATATTAAATATTAAATCTTTGAAAATTTGAATCTTGAAGAAAGCCTATCCTCATAATTGTGATTTGTGAAATACTTTTATTCTTCCTTATCTTTGATATTGAATTGCCCAGTACTTGAAAATGCTTCCCGAAAGGGCTCTCTGATTTGTATCATCTAGCAAAAAAATTTAAAAACATAGAGTGTAGCTATGATGTGTCTAAACATCCCTTTTATCACCATCAGCCTCTGGCTGGGAAGGTGGCACTCCCTTTAGTGGCAATCTATTCCACTTTTTTTCCATCCAAGTGCAGTCAGTTCACTCTTAGTTTAAAGATGGCTATTGTAGGAATCAGTCACTTGCCAACCATTTCAGGTAGCTTAATTGTATTCACCCAGGTAATTTTTGTGCTCCTCATTTAGTGAATACTTTCTAAAGTCACTCTGTAAGGTTCCAGGGTGTTAGCTGCTGTAGAGGATGTCAGTCTACCCTTGCTGTGTGTACTGTGGATGCTTTGTGCTGTAACCTTCCACTAATAAGAAAATCAATATTTTAAGTCCCATCCTGTTACAGTGCTCAAATTCATTCTGTTTAGATGTAAATTTTTTAATCTACTCTGGAACTAAAAGCAAGGGAAGAAACCTTAGCAATTCTGTAAATGGATTTAGATCTTGAACGATGTGACTTACAGGACAACACATCTTGCCTCTTATGTTTAACGCTGAATAAAATATATATACAATATCATGTTTGGTATTGAAGTGACACAGGCAGCAAGGACAGACTGTCACAAAGCCTGGTCCCATCTTCTCAGTGTCATAAGCAGACAGGGAAGGAGATGGTCCCTTTGGATTTTCTCTGACAATGTGGTTTTCTGCTGTAATGTGGTTTGCTTTCCACATGGAAGAAATCAATAGACAGTGAGGAAGGACAGTGGAAACTATTTGGGCAGCTTTAGTAGGCATTAATTCATGCAGCTTGTTTCACCATGGCAGTCTAAAGAAAAAGCTTAATTGTTTCTGTTTCCTTTTGGTGCCAGAACTTTCCAGACGGCGGATCATAGTCCTGTTGTGAGGACTGTAGCACTGAGTTACTGCCCTCCTGTTTTCTGCTGCCTTCCTCCTCAAGCCACTGTTATGGTCTCCGTGGAGCAAGGAAACTTTATGGGCTGATGGACTAATATTCTGGCACCACAAGGAACACCTTTTTTTTTTCTTTTTTTTTTTCTCCATGAAAAAATTAAAGGAGAAAAAAAAATATGCTAGAATGCATTATTCCCCTAGGGAGTGGAAAGAGGTAGAAGCACAGAGTGGAGCACAAAGCTCAGACAGGTGCGAGCTAGAGGCATCCCTTCTGCTCTGCAATGTAGCTGTTCTAGGAGGGTATTGCTGTTCTGCCAAAATCCACCTTGTCCCAGCCTGGCTGTATGAATTGAGGTACCTGGTACAAGTCACTCTGTGACTCCAGGGATGGCATTAAAAGCTCTGCTAGCAGAGGGCAGCGCTGCCAGCTACCTGTCCGTCACCTACTTGTTCCTGTTCCCCAACCAGGGCAAGTTTTCTCCCGACACTGGCTTAGAGTGTCAGTAAATTAAATGGTTTTGGTGAACCATGCTCCCATTGAAGCATTGCTGTTCAGATCCTGTCCCTTAGCCCCCAGTGGGGGCATCCCTTGGGAAGCCTCAAGTAGGCTTTGCATTTGCTGTGGAGTCTTTTTTCTGACGTGGTGTAGGCAGAGGGCTGTGACCCTACCCTGACTGTGGTTTGAATTCCAAGATGGGTTCCCTCCTCTGCTGCTGTTTGTTTGCAAAGGGGACAATACTTCTCTCTTCCCTTTCTAAAAGTGCTTTCAGCATTCTGGAGCATGATTTTGAAAATCCTGAAGGTACAGTTCATGAAAATATAATTTGTGTGTAGGCGAAAACACAATGTTAATGCATTATTAAGAACAATGTAATATATTGACTACTCTGTAAGTCTCCCAAGCTGATGTCTTCCTCCAGGTAGCTCTTGATGCTATAAGCTATATAATTAATAACCGATTGTCATATATTGCATCAACCATCTATTTTAAGATGAGTTGAAATGTTCTCAAGGGACCAATTCAAATAATGTTCAAAGAAATCACCCCTCGGCCTTCCCTGGCATTTAAATTGATATTTAATACATAATAACCGTGACTACCTGATTTAACCCTTTCGGAGAAGGACACCTGGAAAAACGTTTCAGACAAAAACCTTTGAGTCCCATATTACCCACCGTAGTGTACCCATCAAGTGCTATCATAGCTGTACACCCTCACCGATGAGAACAGTGGGGAGAAGACAAGGCCCTGAGACAATTCTTTCTGTCATCATTAGGCTTCCAAATTGTGAGTATGAACTAGATAGTAATTGGGAGGAAACTAATTTAGTAGTGATTTCTATGAAGCCAGTAGTCCCTGCCTCAATGCCCATTTAACGTAGCACAGTAGGGAGCCTGAAAATATAGACAGTAAAATTCTCCTTTCATAATGGATGAATTAATTTAGCCAGCCTAGGTAATTCAAATGCAAATTATGTGTTGAAAGTGTCCATTATTTATTGCTTCATCTAAGACTGTTTCTCTGTTTCTCTCCTTAATTTCTGAAGTGCAGCAGAAAAGTGCTGAGCTACCAAACACTCTCTTAGACATCAGCCAATTTTAGTACGCTTTCAAATGATATTTGATTTTTATTTTTTTCTTCTTCTCCTGTTTAAACCTAATTTTGGGATTATTTGCCTTCACTTGTTTGTGGTTTCCAGCTGTGGAGCGTTTCCAGTGCCAAGCAGCTCATTTTCAAGCGAGTGGTTGGATACCAGCAGGAGGAACACCTAATCCCGGCTGGATGACCACTGCCAATTGCATGCTGTATTTCCCTTCAGGTCAGGTTTGAAAGTAATTTTGTGGTCCTGCTCTGTGTGTGCACTTACACATGTCCTCGCATGTATACATACACATACCGTGTACTTGCATGTGTCAGGAGTCCTTCTGGATATTTCCTTTGGGCAATAGTATGTGGTGTTCTTCCCCCCACCAATTAGTTTCATGACACGGGATCTTTTTGTGGCTGCATTTTGACTAAGGATGAGCACCACCTGAGATTTCCTAGCTTCACAGGAGGGTGATAGCCTCTCCAGGAGGTGCAGCAACTCCCTGGAGATTTAGCAGTCCTGCGGGGCTAATGCCAGTGACCCCTCTGCCTATCGTTCCCCCAGGCACTGTCCATACAAGACCATCCAGAGTAATAAACATCTAATTTGAGAAAATCATAACAAAATGAAGGAAAGGGCAGAACAAAAATTAAGAATGCAATATAGGAAAGAAGTTGTCTTATTGTGGCATTTCTAGGGCTTTGTTTATTTTTATTGTGTATCTCTCTACTTCTTTGGGAATATTGCACCATAGTAACCGAGCGAAGCGCAGCTCTTGTTTTACGAGGGTCCCCTCCAAAGCAGAGACTTCCATTTGTGTTGTAGGAAGATGGCATTGTTTGAGCTGTCAGCCAATTGATCATGGGGAATCCATAGCAAACCTCTAACAAAAAATGCTGGAAGACTCCCTCCAAAAATAGATGGCAGCCAAGTAGGAAATCAGGATGCAATTTTGTAGAGAGTAGTAGATTATTAAAGTGTTTTGTATTTAACAGCAAGGAAAATCCATTTCCATTCACACTGCACTCATAATTTTCTATTCCATGTAGAAGAGGGAAAATGCTGTTATTTCAGTTGGTCAGACAGGTGAAGCAGAATGGTCAGACACCCTTGCAAGGATAGCCAAATAGTTTCTTTTCACGTGATGAACATTTTTTGCTAGACGTGGCTCCCCATTTACCATTTTCCTTCAACGTTCTTTAAAGTCTCCATTTAAAATCGATGAGGGAAGCTCTATGATCCCTTCTCTCACACAGGTACCAAATGATTCTTCATTTAAGATCCTGAATACAGCTCCCAATCTCACTGGCTTTCCCAGCTGGAGATGCCAAAAAACTAACCTGGAGCTATGCTTGGTGAGACCTCTACAAAGCAATCTGGAGAAAAGCACCTGAAATGCAATTTATTTTTACACACCTGTATTCCTTTGGGGACAGCCTTTCCTTTCAATTCTACCCTGTGCAAGTCATCCAGATTAGAAGATGAGGGTCAAGCCATGCATGCTGCGATGCTCTGCTCCATGTCCTCTCTAGCCCTTGTCTTAGATACGCTTCCCCAGCACCTGCTATTTCCATTCTGCTAGCAAGCTTTAAGAAAGCATTCAGTCTTAAACACGTGGCTGGGAGAGCAGGATGTGAAAGCAGGACTGAGAACTTTGTTTTGTGCTCTTCAGGTATTCTGACATTCCTAAATGTCTCGGATATTGTGGGCTCTTGGAATTTAATTGCAAAAACACCCTTGATGGTAACAGGATTTTGTTATATCCCCTAGTGTTAATTTTCTAGCCGTTTCTTAAACTGGTTGATAATTGTGTTCCTACAATGCACATAAAGAAAAAGGACCTCAAATGTTCTCAGTCTTTTTTCTATATTCCAAACTTGCTTACTTATTAAAAAAAAAAAAAAACAACCACTTATTTTTCTTAGGTTTAAGTCCAGGTTTAAGTTTTCTTATTTAGGCTTTATACTGTAGCAGCAGCCTTGCAGAAATACTACAGGTTCTTAAAAAATTAATAACTATAATCTATACCAATTTAGTTCACCACATTGTTTGCAGAAATGTATCATCTGTTGCTTGCAGCTTTAGCTCAGCTGGTGAGGCACAAGGCAGAGAGAGGCATACAGAAGGGAAGGCTGCCGCTGTTCAGCCATCTGAAGGCTTGTCTGTGCATGGGACACTTAGTGAGAGGTATCCCTGAGTCTTTTCCTATGCAGAGATCTCTTAGCTCAGGATGGGGCAAAGAAGCAACTGCTCTGTCTCTTTCAATTTGAGCCAATTTCAAAGGCACTCTTATTCCAAAATAAATATTTTAATTTAGGTGGAATAGCTGCTGCAATTTAAATTTATATGCTTCCTCAAACCGAATTAATTTTCAAGTGTAGACAAGCTTTAAGCACTTGGAGGCTGACTTTTAATTAGTAGAGCTGACAGCACCACCACAGAGCTGGTTAATCTTAATGACAGAAGCTAAACTTCATTAAGTTTCCAAGCAGCCTAAGAAAATGCAAATAAGACAGAGCCCCTTAAAGGGCTTGTGACTACCCTTGTCATTTTTATTACTGATGTGATTTGCAGTCATAATCCCATCAGCTTCCCCTCGTTATTGTCTGTGTTGTCTGCATTTCCAACTTGGCGCTGTACCCAAATATTGGAGTGGTACAGCAGTGCCTCTCTGTGCTGGTGGCAGAAGGTGACACTGTTGTTGGGAACCCTGTACAGCCCCGAGCAATCCTGCTGAGTTTTGCACCACGTCTATGCAAGGTGGTGCAGGCAGAGGAGAGTCTTGCTTTCCTGTTTTCCAAGCTGTGGACCCTGCCATGCAGCCAAACCCTGAGAAGCAGAGTAGCTGCAGCTGGCATGGCCCTATCCCTCAGAAAATACGTATTTCTGAAAGATAGATATGTTACCTAGAGGATTTGTGTTATGTTAACATGTTATCATCCCTCAGCAATGAAAATGAACAAAATAAGCTTGTCTTTGCCCACAAATGGCAATGCAGTCTCGGACATCTTTGTTTTCCGTGTTAATCAGCAACCAGGAGCTAGTTTATTCAGCAGCCTGAAAACCAGAGTGGCTGCAGGGACCCAGGGAAGTACAAGGTGGCAAAGCACTCGCAGCAGCAGCAGCAGCAAAAGCAGGGCATCACCCCAGCCTGGAAATTAAAAGCTGCTGGCAACTTTCTGCAGCTCACAGTCGGAGCTTTTCTCTCCGATTCCTTATCTGGATTTGGCTAGTGACTTATTTCTCTTCTGCTTGTGGGCAACAGTTGTTGGGTAAAAAAAGCCATCAAGAAATATAGTGCCAAATATTTTTTTGATTTAATGGGAATCAGCAGATCCTTACTGACATTTCTCCACCTCCCCTGTACTCCATTTCACTCTCAGGACTGCTGTAAAAGCCAGCATCAAACTTCTGGAGCTGGCCCGGCTCCAGGGAATACCACAGCCAGAAGACAAATCTGGTTTGGGGGGTGAGAAAAAAGATGATGTAGAGGAAATATAGTAAGTTTGTTATTAAAAAAAGGGGGGTGGGGGATTGTAGAAGAGGATAATATGTTGATGTTTAACAATGATTTTATTACAAATGCAATGTACAGTGACAGTATGTTAAATTCCCTAGTCAACAGGGGACAATACAAAACAATTTGTGGCAAAAGGAAACAGATGCAATTCTGTCTGCAGCTTCACACATCTGCGCTGCAAGCCAGCGCTCCTCCTATAATTCTCTAGGAGGGATCCAATAAAAATGATATAAAATTTTATTGTGTTAGTGGCACTAGTTATTAGACTGAGGAGCCAGAAAGCTTACCCAGGGGCTGAACAATTCCTGTCTTCTAGTGCAGAGTAAATGATGAGGCTGTTGCTGGTAACAGCAATACTACAGTGGGAAAAAGGTAGAAATCATTTTGAAGCGCTTAGCATGCTGGAGTGGGTGGCTCAAAATCAGAAGGGCAAAGCCAATAAAAGAGTAATAGGCAAAGACACATCAAGAAGGATGGAAATTAAATGGTGAAATGGTATTTAAAATAAAATTTAAAAATGAAAGGAAAACTCTAAGGTTATAGAAGAAATGTGTGTGATACATCAGCATCTGCCATACTGTTTGATGCTGTCAGTTATAATTTTCCATACAGGCTTTTACTCTGACTTTAAATGGCTTATAGCTTGGGAAGTGAAACAGAGTAAAATGAGGTAAAATAAATAATACCAGCTTTCATTCTGGATCAGAACATCTACAAAAGGATTGAAATGCAGTCCAACCAATCTCCATTAAAATCAAAACTTCAGCTTTTTTGGATTAAATCCCCAAAGCGTCCCTTTGTGGGCAAGGCCTGTGCAGGCCTTTTGGGTATCCTTGCACTAGGTAAGCCATGCTAGAGCCGACAGAGGGAAGTGAGATGTTATAACAGGGATGCCTGACCAGTTGTTTCTGTTTCATCTGTACATCTGAGCTGTAACCCCAGATTATTTCCACAATACGCTATCTTCAGGCAGCAGGCCAGCCCAAACAAGGAGAAAAAGGATTTATTTCTCAGTAGAATCGCAGCACAGCAATCCTCTGCTTAATCCATGCGAGTTGGTGCTTTGGAGAGGCAGCCATCGAAGAGCAATTATAGCTCATGGAGACTGAAGTGAACACTCAATAGCATTAGCAATTCATAGCTGTGAGCAGGAGGGATATAGATACATACTTCATTTCTACAAAAATTTTTTCTTGTGATTGCCTAAATTGCAAAGCCCCTGTTTTGATTTATAAAGCTGTTTGTTTAGAGTGTAGCCGCTCTGCATTTTTCGGGGCGCTCCAGGTCAGACACCTAAAACTGAGAGCTCACAATGTCCGCATCCTCCCTAAAACCCTTGACCTTCACGCTGCAACCTCTGAGGTGAAGGATTCCACCTCCTCAAGTCCAGCTCCCCTGAGCAGTGACTCGGCTGCCTCTCCTCAGCGTGGCTGTCCCTCAGGGTGGGGCACATGTCCTCAGCCCCAGAGAAGGTTTTCACTGGTTCTCTGAGGTATTTTACCGCCTGCCATCGACCCTGGGGTATCAGAGCTGATGGGGCAATGAAGCAGGGATAGCAGAGGGAGGGGAGGGGGGAGCTGCCATGTTGGGGAGTTGAGGAAGCCTTGCCATGAAGAGCTTGACACAAAATGGCTGCCACCTCTTTCCCTCACATCACCTCATGCAGCCTCGCCCTCTCCAGAACCACCACTGCTCGTTTTGGGTCATATCCTCACACACTAAAGCAGCAGGTTTTGCTATCTGTGTGCTATGGCTTTTCCAAGTGTTTAATAACCAAGTGTTTAATAATGACAGCACGTACGCTTTTATTGAGGTGTTTGGTGGGGCAGATCTGGGACTGACCAGCATTATTCCTTCTCTCCTGCATTCCCTGGGTGTTTACAGAGCCAAGGTGCTTGATAAAAACTTCTTGGGCACCCAGGCATAGGCCTTAACTGTGTCTTTGAATATGTTATTTTTATTAGCAGAGAAGGAAGTTCAAAGCGCTGACTGAACAATGCCTCTCACCTCAGTAAGGATGCTGCAGTAAGAACAACACGTTTTCCTTTCTGGTCACGTATCCTTCATGATACGTAAGTAAATGCTAGGCTATCAAGCATATGCTTTTGCAGAATATGATGTTATTTAGAAATTCAGATACTTTTGCCAGGTAAAGCAATGGGCAGATTCTTTTTTTTTCTCCAGCAACAAAACGTTGCACTTAATTGCATCAGGTTGGTTAAAGCAGTGTGAGTTAGTATTAAAGACAGTCAAACCAGTTTGCCTTATGTTTAAGCTAGTTTAGTTTATTGGATTATTATAAGCAGATTCAGATACTAGAAATCAAAAAAAAAAAAGTATTTATTTTACAGTGGAAGATTATTGCATTTGAAAATAAATCCACACTAAAACATGACAAATGTTAATCTTAAATACAGAACCAAAGTTCAAAAAATATTTCAGAGGCGAATAGCCAAATACTAACTTTCAGAACTTTAACTGAAATTATTTAATGTTTTTCAAATAAAACTTAATTTCTTTTTGCAGAACCACACTGAAACACTTTATCCTGGCTTATTTTACTGAATTGTTTGCAGTGACCTATGGGAAGCGTAGTTCCCCTGTGCAGGCTGAGGTGTTTTGTCAGAGTTGCATGTTAGTTCTATAACAATACTAATATTTTGACTCTGTTTCACAAACCAAATATTGCAATACCAGTTTACTTAACCTGAGGCAAAAATATTTTGATTTCGCTTCCTAAATAAAAACCCAAGCATTTTTGAAGGAACACAGCTTTTCATTCCAAGAATCTCTTTTCCAGCGTAAATGTATTTCAGTGGAACCCTCGTGAGCCATTTCAACTTCCAGCCACAATTTCAAAAAGTACAAACTTTTACAACTTTGCTTGCTTAATAAGACCAAACCTTTCTGTGTGTTTTTCTGAATAAACAAGCCATTAGTTAGAGCTGTAATGCAGAAAGCAAACCTTTCAACATCGATCTTTCACTGGCCAGTTAGAAAACGTTTGAGGAAATGTTTTGCCAGGTAAATACATTATTGATTATTTTAGAATAAAATGAGCCAAGAGGGTAACTATCAAATAGAATGGGTCAATATTTAAGAATAGTTTTATGAGTTCTGTAGAACTGCACAGGAAAAAGCCAATGGCAACGAGATTGCGGTGGCAAATATGCTTAACAAGTGTGGTGTTTTTGATGCTGATGTGACCCATTCCCTTATCTTCTCAGCATATTGCACAATAAAGTAAGATAAATGGCTGGCATGGCCCCTGGAAACCAACTGGCTTGACAGGCTACCTGAAAAAACTCAGAACTTAAATGAGAATGAGGGTAAGGAGCCAAATTAACTGACTGCTTAAGGTTTTGAGCCTTAAAACAGAAAAAAAAAAAAAAAAAAAAAAAGGGGGCCACTGGAATCTTAAATTTGTAAACTTCACGCTGCAGCTCAACATTTCAGACATCTAGTGTTAGCAACACGGTGACCTGAGACTGGGATTTGGCCTACTCTGACAAAGGGTCTGTTTGCTAATTGGTGAGGTTGATCCAAGTGGAGCATTTGGATGCCCTCAGCACACCAGGGTACGCAGCCTGTTCAGGAAACTGGAATAGATTTCTGGAAGGGAACAGTTTCAGATAAACATAACAGGCATAATTTTCAGCTAGCATAAACTTCTGTAACCCTACTTAAGTGAGAATAACTGAGTCAGTGGATTTCTATGAGGTGATGATCATTTATTTTCACTTCGTGTTAAAAATTAAGCTGCAAAACTGGGTTAATACTGAAAGGGTGGGTTTTCCCCCTTCAATTCACATTCATTCAGTCCTGGATGAGCAATTGGTTTTCCTTGAATAAAGGACTGCAGGCAGTGTCAGAACAAAATACGCTTTTTGCATATTTGCTTTACCTATGGTGCTGAAATCACTCCTGTGTCAGTTTTCTGGTATTTTTCATGGTTCAAAGACATCCCCCCCCAAAAAAATACTTGAAAGGGGCATCTTGTCGAAATCCTGTTAGCAGAAAGCAATGTAATGAACAACCCCGTTGTGAAAACCATGAAGTGCTATCATCCGTAAGAATAATCCTGAATAAACTGTCTGATAGCCTGAAGCCCAGACTATTCTTTGTGGACTTGTGGGTAATTGCCACAGTGAAGAACATGCATATATTAAATTAAAGGTATGATTTTTTAATTTTTTTTTAATGCATTTAACTGAGTAAATCTCATACTTGCTTCACTTACTGTCAGTATAAGGCTTCAGGCATGCTTATAATGTAATAACCGATGGAGTTATACACACAGCCGCTGTTCTGTGGCAGGTGGCAGCACAGCTTTGCATTAATATCAGGCTATTATTAATAACACTAATATATTCACTTGTAGAGACAGTGTGTCTTACAAAAGGGTTATTATTTTTGAATTGTGTAGTCTGTCTGTTTTCTACACTTCATTGACTAATGCTACATTTGGAAACTGCTGGCCATGGGTGTGTCACCTGTAAAAACAAACATCTTATGACTGTATTAAGTTCAACCCTTGATTTTCTCTGCTTGGGTTCTGAACCATGGCTGCTACCACCAGGCAAATTAATAACCATGGGATTAACGGCAAATTCATTGTGTGATCGTGCTGCAGACGATATGGCTGATTTTTAGATGACAACAAAACAAACTTATTTATGTTTCAAGAGTAGCAAAATGGCCTCATAGATCAGAAAACCTTTCCATCCTATTTTATAGAATTATGCTGTATTCAGTAAGTGTGTTAAATTATATTATCTATAATATAAGGTCATATTGCAGGAGCCTGGTGGCTTATGTGAACAGCAAATCACTGCCCTGGTAAAAGAGCTTTGCAAAGAAAGAGCATAAAAATCACCCAAACTGAGAGAGGCAATGGAAAAAACTATGCTTTGAAATACAGTGTAGCTCATATCACAAGCCAGCTGGCTGAGAATAAACAGTTTACCATTTTTAATCAGTGGTTATTTCTAGGTGATATTTCTCTTTGTATCATGCAGTCACTATGAGAGAGAGAACATTGATTCCCAGAATATTTGTACACTAATGTTTTACACAAAGTACACAAAGGACAAGAAGGAGAGTTTTCTAAAAGCAGCTGCTGACCTAACCTAAGACAACTCGATTGTAAGCCTTTTTAGGAGCTTTTGAAAAATCACAGCCAAAGGGGTTTGGTTTGTTTTGCTCTAAGCACAGGCAGGAGCGTGGACCTGCTGGGGTGTGTAGGAAATGTCCCCTGAGCACATTATTGGAGTGAATCTCAGAGGTTGCCATGGTGGCTGCCTGGCTGTGGTGCTAGCATGTCCTGCTCTGCCACCAGCTTCTGGTCACCTTGTATGACCCAGGGACAGCCCCAGGCCTTCCCTCCACCAGCTGATCCACCTGTCTCATGTTCTCAGTCAGTTTGCTTATCTACCTCTTTGGTTATCAGTGTCCACCAGGATGGGCACTGATACAGGAAACCAGAGAGACAGGCAGGTATTTTGGGTAGCACGCTAGAGAACGAGACATAAGTGGTAAGCCTGGTGCTTCTGGGGGTGTGTGGTTTACAGACAGGACATTTAGTTCCTACAAATAATTTGCTAAATGTTTCTTAAAAATCCCATATGTAAAATTGGAAGATCTCTCAAAGTTCCCTGGGATTTATAGCAGCCTAATAATCACAATAAATGACTGTATTAGCACAGAGAGAACATGCATTAATAGGTTTTTCTCAAAGTCATAGATGAAAATGAACAGCAGAGGAAAGGAAAACCTTCATATTAACTCTGTGGGAACTCCTGTATTAATTGGCAGATAATCAGGTACAGCTGCTAATAATCATGCAGCTCTTTAAACCAACACACAGAGCGCTGCCAATACGGCCTTAAGAGCTGGAGATTAGAAAGTGTGCAAATATTCTTTGAAATTCACGTCGCTAGATGAAAGTCACGTTTTCTTACAAGCTTACAGATCGTTGATCCTGGGTTCTGCTTATGCCAAGATGTGACAATGTGGGATTTCCTCATGTTGTAAACCATTGCCTTCCCTACTTGCAGGTCACTGAATGGTATCTGTCAGAAGATATTTTTTTTTTTGTCTTGTCCTGTATCTTGATAATACCAGTCTTCAGAGCACCCAATCTTCTTGATGGACATTCTGCAGATTCTTTGTGGGGTCTCCTTCCACTGAATATTGCTGTCCTCTGGAGAAACTGCATATCCCAGCTTGCTAGAGCCATCACTGTGTCACACAACACCAGGCAAGTCTAAATATGGATTGTATAGCCACAAAGGATAGAGCTCTTGATTAGAATCTTGGAAGCAGTTACAAGCGAAGCAAAAAAAATCCCCAAATGTTTAAAAAACCTACAGTGACTCTAACAACAGCCTCTTGTTCTAGTTGTTACTTGGGATTTTTCCTCTCAGCTATCAAAGTCAAGGGGCAAATTCTGCAGAATTCCCCCTCCACAGGGCTGCTTCTGAGTACTATCATCCTGGGGTTTCTGTTAAGTTTAATACTGAAGGGTTTTCTTGTTGCTATTGAATGCAGACTAAGCTTCAAGGACTTCTCTGTTTCTTTGCTCACTTTGGGTCTCTTTCTCTCCTGCAGCTTTGGCATGGCTGATACATGTTCACATAAGCATTAATGAGGTATCTTTGACATGGAGCATGACAGCTCTGCTTTGTGGAAAGGGTCACTGGAGTGCTGAACTTTTCCTGTTCTCTTTAGAAGGTCAGCTGAATTGTATTTAGAAGTGTTTATGTAATGTTTTGTTGATCCCATAAGTCTGCTTGTGCAACATTTATGTCTTTTGGCTTCATGGCACTTTAAAGTGACCACTCCAGCCATTTTGCTACATGCTAGTTATTTTAGGATTTGTTCTTCCAAGCAGAGGTATCAGGGGTTTTATTACATTGCTTTAAGAATGGCTTTTGGTACATGTGAAATGTCATTTCTTACTATCAGTCAAAGCTGTGACAGTTTTCATGTGGGTCTTTACAAAGGTAGTCTGCAGCTGCATTTGTTTCTTCTCTTCAAAATACCATTCTCTGTCTTGGCCTAAATGTTCCTCTTAAGAATATTCATAAATGTGGTACAAGTTGAGCGTGAGAGATGTGCTTTCTTACCTTATTTGAGGTGCTTCCTTCTGTTGTCTGCAGCATGCTGATTTATGAACTTCCCCCCAGAAAAGCAAAAGGATAAATGAGCAAATACAGACGCTCCTGCAAAAGCTAGTGCTGGGTGTTGCCTGGCGACTAATAGCTGTTAGAGCCAAATTAACTAAGATGCTGTGGAGACACAAGTAATTAGCAAATAAGGACCTCAGAAACAGGAAAAAACATGAAGGGGAGATTAACCAAGTTTAGAAAAGGAGGCAAAGGTGAAACAGTAAGATGTGGGTTAAAGTCCTTAAGGTAATCCTTGTCAGTTTTATTTGTTGCTGCCTTTTTTACCATGATTATGATAGAATTTCTTTCCTTTCTTTTTTTTTTTTAAATAACCTCATTTTCTTCTTGGGCTGACCCTATGGTTTGTTTTTTCTGATAGAAGCGTGAAGGGTTTGCATGTAGGTTTTGCAATTTTGTTCCAAATGTGTTATTTTCTTGAGTAGAGCTTGCCCTATTTTGTGCACTTCAAAGGCACAAGTACAATAAAGAGTGTGCAGAGTGAAATCAAAAGTGGTACAGGGTAGGTCTTGCAGAACGTCATGCTGATGTTATCTGTTAACTATGGTGGTTGTTTTGTGGCTCTTTACAAGCTTATTCAGAGCAAACAGGTACTGAACAAATCCTTACAGTTTGAAAAATATGCTTGGAAACCTCTTCTGCTTTTACCAGAACTAATGTATACACTTGATTCTGTTGTTCAATGTCCCAAATGTGCAATTTCCTCTTTAAAATATGCAGCAGTTTCTTAGCTGCCTGCATAGCAATTTTACAGATATTATTTTTTTATTATTTTCAAATAAGAAAACAGGTGTCTTTTTATTGCAAAGAAAAATAAATATGAGGAAAAGAATGCAAAGCTCTGAAAACCCGGGGACAATGGGAATAGGGTGTAAACGAGTTATTGAAAACTCCAAAGAAAGGAGCATGTGTAGGAAACTGTCCTAAATTTGTGATTAAGCTTTAAACTCTGCCTCAGTGGTTCCTTGTATTTTGTAAAATGCTTTTGCTTGGTGTTGTATTTTAAGCTTATAGAATTGATGCTTATTTTTCACTTTTGAAAAATGCTATGCTAAAGAAATATGAACTACTAAAAATAGGGCACAAATCAACTTTGGGGTACTGCGGCTGATCTCATTTACAGTAAAGCCAACCACTGGGCTATTTTGGATATATCCTTTGCGTATCTCCCTCTTTATTTAGTGTGTAGTCAGCATTAAAAATAACATTTCACCATATGAAGTGATCAGTATAAAGCCAGGCTACCTGCCAAGGAGGTTTGAGGGGT
>JAHREE010000280.1:11045124-11158243 GCA_033628505.1 Tringa tobata
AGACTGCATTAAAAAGGTACTATATTGTAGGCTGGATATAATGCTTTCTTACTCTCTGCTGGAGTATATGTTGAATGTTTCATATCTGTTTGATGTTTCATATCTTTAGATCTATGGACAAAAAGCTGAAATCTGTAGCCATTTTTCTAGAAAGTAACTTCACTTTTCGTATATACTGAGGAGTTTCCTTAGGCTGCAGTTGAGTAGGAAGCTGCTTTTCAACTTCGAGATGGATACAAATCCAGGGATGGGGGAGCAGCCAAATATTTCTTGAGAGCAAAAGAAAGAAATTGATTTGCCTGTTAGACTTCTGTCCTCTAGTCATTCTCTGCATCTCCCCAACAGCAAACTACAAAACTCAGTAGTTTTCATGATACCAAGAGAAAATGCAATGTCAAAGAGCATTAATTTATGTTTTGCTATTGTTACTTAAGTATAAAGATATAGATTGGCATGGAAGGTGCTCAGAAGAGAAGATTCTCTGTCCATCGCTCAAAGTAATCAGTCTTAGTCGCTAACAGACTATTTGAATTTTGTTGAAATGACTGAACCTGAATCAAATAACTGTTCATCAAATGACTGTTCTGAATCCAAATGAGTTTAAGCCCTTTTGCAAAAGGATACTTCCCAGCCTACTCAGTGTCTTCAAGACCTCTGAGGAATGAGCGTCTTTTTTTTTGAGGTCACATAAGTTAATCAAGGAAACTTGTTATAGCAGCTTGTTTTTGTGAGGGTTTTCATTCCTGAAATCACAAAATGTACTGTAGCAGTTACCTCTGTAGTCTATTTTTTCCTTACAATCCTAAATAACACATCCAATTCACATTGGATCTTTGCAAATGTGGTAACTCTTTGAATATTTACTATTCTGCATTGAGAGAGGACAAAGATTTCATTCAGCAGAAGTTTAGTGATACCACTGCAGAATGACATGTTAACTTCTAACTGGCAATTAGTATTTATTATAATTACATATACATTTTTTTCATTTATATGAGATGTCAGTGCTGTGATAACCCCCAGGTTCTGGGAAATTCAGGTGTGGATACTAGTTGGTGTGTGAGGAGGAGGGGTTCTTATGTCTAGAGTCTACAGTCAGAGGACAGTTTCCATTGACATCAGTAGGCATCACTATCATTAATTCCACTTTTAGTTGAAGCTTTTTGTCCCAGAAGGCTGTATGACCCTTTGTGTGCTTGTAAACAGCTGCATTTCAGTGGTGTGTACCAGGTCTCCTTTCCTTGAGATGGACTAGTTGTGCCCTCAGTTTCAACAGAGTGACATGATTTTCTTTCAGGGGTGTTGCATACAGGATGCCTCAGGCACCCTAAACTTTGTCAATATAAAGGGGAAAAAAGGAAGGAGAAATTGGGCACCTCTAAATAGAACTAAACAGTAAGAGCATAGATGCATGCTCTTTTGCAGTGTTTCTATGTTACTGTTAATATTCTTTGTGTCTAAAGTACCTTGCAGTACTTGAAAATAAAATATAGTATCTTACCTGGATTATTTTTCCAGTTAACAGGCATATAAATCTTCTTACAATTACTTCCCTGTCTTTTCTGTCCCATTTGATTTACCCATGACTTCCTGACCATATTTTTAGCTTGTACTTGATCTCACATTGATGTCTCTATGTGAATTAACTGATTAAATTCTGGCTTTCAGAACAAATATTTGTTTTAGGCTTAGCTTTTCCCTTCCAGCCTGTGTCTCCAAACAAATGTAGCCTGTGTCCTACTAGCCGAAGAACGTAATTCCAAAAGAAAAAAATGAGAATGGAAAAAAATTAGACCTCCATTAAAAAAAAAAAAAAGGTTATTTTCTGGAGTTCTAGTTATCCTTTTGTTTGCATATATGCACTGTGTTTGAGTGGTAGGAAACCCCAGGATTTATAGATTAACCACTGCCCATTGCTTATACCAGCAACGCTACATTGTGCTGAGTGTACTGGTCCTTCGCTGTCTGGAAGTAAAAAAAAGAGAGAAAGACTAACTTGTTTCCCTCTAGAGTCAGTCTGTGCTGCTCAATATTTCTGAGTCCTCATCATTCCCACTAGCCTTATTGGTGGGACTGTGTTCAAAACCAGGCTTAGCTGGCTTTATGGGGTGCACATCAACTCTAAATCCTATGCATTGATATGCCTTGTTTATGTAGAATGTGACATAAGGAATGGCAGATTTTGCCCTTTTTGACTACAATAATATATATATAGTTTATAAACCCAGCTTTTTCTGTGGTGTGAACTATAACGTTGTGGCAGTGTGCTCTCCCTGTTTTGCTTCCCCCCCCCACCAGCCCCGGCTCCTGCTCAGGCCTTGGCCACCATGGCCATCACAACAGCAGTTGTGGTAACTTGTACCCGGACTTTGGGGGATGGCTGGCAACATAGTCAAAATACTGTCTGGAGTGGGGACCTAGATATTTTGTTCCCATGAGAATATGACTATAGGTCAATTATCTTACTGTATAAATAGTAGACAGCCCAAGAACCCTTTGAGCTCTCCTGTATGGCAGCAGGCTGCACGCCAGGATCTCCCCTTTTGTGAGGACGCTCGCTTAAGGTTCTACTCCTCGAGGTTGAGAGATTCCTTGCCGCAACAGACCCTTGGTAAGTGACTAATAGCATGCTAAACTTTGAAATCTTAGCTAAGTAATGTAAAGGATTGATTGCGCAGATATAATCCTTTAGACATAAACCGTTGACCAAGTCTGGGACTAGGATTGGATCCAGCCGCACCTAGACTCCTCTCTGAGAAGGAGTTTAGAAAGCAAGAGGGTCCTTTCTGAACCTCGTGACTCAACGGGAGGGTCTCCCTGACAGCTTGTCTGACCCTGTCCTCTATGCAGTAAATAATAGAGTGTACCCTGACATCGAATCTCGTAAAACACTGTCGCATTTACTGCTGGTTTTATCGCACTTACTACTGATTTTGTTAAATCACTGTTTCACCTTAATAAATATTTCACTACTTCACTCTAACTAGTGAAGCTGATCACTCTGTCTGCGTCAAACGTAACTAAAGAACTATAATGCAACTAAAAAATCCACTGAATGGAGCTGAAATATATGAAACACATTATCACATTAAGTAAATGGTAGTGAAGTGCAAAAATGTTATGTAGCACCATGTTTGTCAGTAAAGTATATCTGAAGGGCAAGCTAGGGCTGTCTTTTTCTCTTTTTCTTTCCTTCCCTGCTCCCTCATTAATATCAGGAGTTTTAGTGTCTGAATTAACTTTTCATAAACTTGTTACCCTTGCCTGGTTAAGAGGAAGTGGCTAGGCAGTTTTCAGTCAGCTGGGGAAGGACTGGCTTCTGTTCCTCTTTGGAACAGAGATCCTTGATGATGTACTGTCAACTTCCAAGTCAGTTTTTGGTGTGGTGTTTTGTTGTGGTTTGATTTTGGTTGTTTGTTTTTGTTTGATGGGTTTTTTTTCCTCTGTAGGGCATTGTACATTTTCATGTTGGTGGCTTTTTTTATCTCAAGTCCTTGAGCTTCTAACTCTCCTATCTCAACAATCTTACCTTTGCCTACAATTTTACTTTTCTTATCTTGGATGACTACACTCTATTTGTTTTTCACAGTTCATTCTCACAATGCAGTGATTTTCTCGGAACTTTGAGTCAAGGTTACACAGCTGTGCTGTATCAGCTGGCCTTGGATCACAGACAGCTGAACCCTTGAGATTATGACCAGCAAAATGAAGACAAGAAGTTTATTCAGCTGTCTTAGTTCTAATAAAAAACAAATGGTTTGGGATGAAGCAGTAGAGCAATTGCTTCTTTCCTAGTCATGTAGCACCAAAGTTCTAGTCTGAATAAGTCTAGGTCATTTGACCAAGGATCTTTTAACTAGGTTCATTAGTCCTGAGAAGTAAAAATATGTCTGAGGTAATAGTTGTCTGATCCTTGTTCTAGTCCTTCTGTTGGTGATGCTTGAAAAGGGGCTCTAGCCCAGCCTTGGTTGGAGCCGCTAATGGGGATGGCTGTAGTGGCACACAGAAGTGATGATGATGGACTCATGACAATCCCGTTGCTTTTTGTCCCACTATCACGGTTATTTTCTCTGGGAACAACATCTCTTCTTTACAGAAGTGAAATGGGAAATGCAGTTCTTTTTCACTGAAGCTCTTTGGTAAGTTTGGGCTAAGATACAGAGGGTCCTGCAGCAATATTTAGACACAGCCATATCTTCAGATTAATTTACAGAATGTAGCTAATTACAATGACAGCTTTTTTGCTTGCTTTTTTCCTGTAGCTTCTGTTTGCAGTACTTTATGGCTAATAAAACTGTCAATTTTCTTTTACTTCAATAAAAGGTCACCCCCCGACAACAGCCCTGTGCTTTCTAACAGCTACTGCCTTTATTAATATTTAAAATGTACACAGTGATATTTCCAAAAGGTCAGACTTTTAAAAGACATAAAATGTCATGCCTAATTCTTCTCCCTCCCAGCCTTTTTCTCTGCCTCCTCTTCCCCATCCACCATTTAAATGTTCTGTTTCAGATACAGTATTTAGCAAGGCTTGTGTTAAATCCAATAAACATCAAGTGTTTCCCTGTTGCACTACTACAGAGAGGCACAGGATAAATTTGTCATTGATTCACAGTCCAACAACTTGTGTACATAGTTTCCAATTCTGACTGTACCATAGATTCCCTTGAGTTAAATGAGTCATTTGTTCTGTCAGTTCATGATTCAAGAATACATTTAAGCTGGTGCCTACCTTTAGGTAAGGAGAAGAGAATATTGAGGCTTCAGCTGTAAATAAGACCTTAAAATTTTTCTTCCCTAAGGCTTCCACTCTTTCCATCTAACAGCCAGTCTACAAAATGGGGAAGGTAATACTTTCTTCCTCCTGTCCTCAGCCCTTTTTAGGTGGCAAACTCTCTATAGAGGGACAGTTTCTCCAACTGTATTTATATAAAGCAGCAGCCTCCTCTGCCTGAAAGAGAAACGAGAAGGGAAAGCATGTATATTCTGACCTGGCCAGTAGAGAGATGAATTTTGCCATAGAAAACATGATCACTAGGGCCTCAGAAGGTCTTTCGATCCATCCTTTGCCCAAAGACAGGATTTAACAAGTCTCTTTCTTATTCCTGGCAGAAGCTTGTTCATCCTGTTCTTAAAAACCTCTGGGCAGGATTACATAGCCTTCCCTGGCAGAAGCTGAAGTCACAAACTCTATGTTGTGGGTTGGTTGTTCATTCTATCTCATAGATGTTACCTTCCTTTTTTAATTTTTTTAATCTTTTTAATTTGCTCAAAGGGCAAATATTGCTTAGAGGCCTGTTTTCTGGCAAATCATAGGTTCTTTACTCAAATTGCATGATGATTGCAACATCTAGGCTCAGAGGAGGCGCATGAGGCACTGGATTATTTTTGAAGTGTCTTCACAGAAATCTGAGGTACAACTGGACTAGCCAAATTCAACGGTGGTCCCTATTTCTTGTCAAGGTTCTGCTGTTGCACAGCCTTTCATCTTCATAACATCCATCTGAAAGCATTCAGACCAAATTTCATTTTCAGAACAGAATGAAACATTGAAGAGCTCTTGTTTGTCATTCATTTAATTTCTCTGCTTTCTTTCACATGTTATGGTAGCACATGAAAATGCTTTCAGAGCTGGTCCCTGACCAGTTACTTCACATTAATCATTGTATCTCTCTTGCTCATTCTATCACACATCCACTTTTTTGTCATGATTTTTTTGTATAGCTGGTTATTTTGTGATACTTAACACTGTCTAGGATGAGACAGTCAAAAAGCAGAAGAGAAGGGCTGCTGTACAGCCATCAGTTTCCAGTAATAAATTACCCAGTGCAGATCTGTCAATGTACACACTGGGGAAGAATGTCCAATGGGCAGAGTTCAAGCAAGGGAGGAGCAGCTGCTGCTGTTCCTTAATACCTGTGACTGATCGTCAGCAGATTGTTATTCAGGTCCCTTCCTTCTTTCAAAGAATATGGTGCACTTTTCATGACAACATGAGAAAAGTACTTTCTATGCTGAGAAGGATTAATGGCTGGTATCCATCAGTCTAATTTTCTAGAAGGTAATTTCAAATCCAGCTGAGAGTCACACATAAGATTTTTGTAGGTCTGCAATTTGTTTTTTCTTTGTTTTAAAGGATTAAGGTGATCCAATAAATAGTGCATTGGTCATGATCATGCAATACAGGTAGAAATATGATTTCCTGCTCTGATTTCTACCTAAATTTTTGGCCTCTAAAAATCCAAAGGCAGTGTACCAGGTTAAACATCTTGCATTGAAATTAGCTTGATAGTCACAAAGTTAGTTGTCCCTCTGCCCCAGTAAGGTGAAGGTCAGTTGGCTGGAATTATGGGGTGCTGATAGCACTGGTTTCCACTGATTTCCATACAAGGGGATAAGGCTGTTCCTTAGGGGGAAAAAAAAAAAAAAGGCATGGGGTGGAGGGGTGAGGTAAAGGACAGGTCACCCACCTTGAGTGTAATATCAGATCAGTCCACCTGCTGATCATGAAGTAGGAGGACTGGATCAATAACCTCTTCAGGTGAAAGAGATTCAAACTTGCATTTCTCAGTTCACAAGGGAATGCCCTATTTCAGCTTACAACTAGGTGATCAGAGTCACCTGCAGATGCAGAGATGGAAGGAGTAGGAGTACACACAGCACATTGCTCTCTCAAAACCTCAGGACAGCACAGTAAATGCTGCTTAAAAGATGGGAATGGCTGTCTGGAGCAGTTAAGTGCAGAAAGGGTCTGTGGGACTCAGTCCAGCACATGCATCTACTTCAGGCTACATGTAAGTGTATCATGGTTGCGGTGTGGGGAGGATGGTGTCATTGAATTTTAAACATTCATTTCTTTTTCAGTTTATTTGATGGCTATGCAGCCACCTGCAACATCTTCCTCCAGTGTGCTGACTTACTAATCCACTTTTAGGTGCTAAAGTCTCCTTGCATTTTATACAGGGTTATTAGACAACTAGCCTGAGTTGTGAGTTTTCCTGGTTGTCCCTCATCAATCTGAGTCAAAGCACTGATGCAGTACTTATGTTTCACCTAAGGATAGTGTGGTGAAGTGTACTTTAGAAGCAATATAGAAGACTATTGATCATGATCTAGGATATTAGGAAGTGACATTCAATGTTAAGAAGCACTGGAGCTTTGAAAACTTTTTGTGGTGTTGTTGTCAATAATGTATTCACAGGATAATTTGTAGAAAGAAATGCTTTATCTACATGGATTTTGCCCTAACTGTGCCCAGGACTCAGTATTAGGGAACTGTTCTCCCTAGTACTCCTTATTGATGTTATAAATACCAGTGTAAGAATTTCAGTCCCTAAAATCTTCAAAGAAGGGAACTGGTGATGAATAGTGAGTAATGAGCACAGCTGGAACTGTTTGAAATCAGGAGCATAGTGATGTTTGATTGTGATTTTACTGAATGTAATCTACTATTTGTGAGCTTTGCAATTTTAACTCCCTTGGGTTTTATAGCTCTACTGATTTATCTTTAACTACTTTGCTAGCAGTACAGTTGAAAATGTATCTGTAGTGATGCTGGTATAATATATTCTTAATGAAAGCATAAATATCTACCTGAGTGAATGTAGCTGGCGTGTTCCAGGCAGGAAGAGTCTTTGCACAGCCCAGTGAAAGGTATCAGTGACTAGAACAAAGCAAATTAGTGATCAGCGATTTTTTTGATCAGAACTTCTTGAAGTAACTAATCTGGTGAGAGTAGTGCTTTTGGCAAATGTAATTATTATTCCACCAGCCTCTTCATTTTAGGGAAGGAAGCAAGAAAAAAAAAATATGGGAAAAGTCTAAATAGTTCATGCTTTATTTTTTGTTCTCAAACTAATACTTGGATTTCTCTTAACTGAACTAGTTTTTTGAAGATTTGTTTTAACAAAGTGAGGAGTTTAGAATTGCAATGAAATGCTTCATTTATAATTACTATTTATTTACATGTAATTTCTCAAATTTTAGGTTTGCTTATCACTGTAAGGGTTTGTCCTTTGTGTTAGGTAAACCGTATTTCTTCTCCCCTCCCAGTGCACAGTAAACCAAAGTATTAATTGCTTTTTTGGACAAATCAGGTGAGCTTATCATATCAATACTGCAAAACTGCTCAAAATTAATAATTAAACGTGATAAAAAATGTAATCACTGTAGCATGGCAGTGACAAACATATTCACAAGGCTTCCCAGCCTGATCCAGAGTTACAACATGGCTCTCATTTGTCCCAGCTAAATATCTGTTATACCATCATTTGTGCTAAAGTCTTGTCTAAGCATAAATTAATGACAGCTCTGGTGTAAGTTGTCTCTGAGCACATGCTAACTGTATCTTCTGTCTCTTTTCTTAGTCTTCAAGAGATCTTTAATTCATAATGTATGGGATAGAAGATGGTAAAGTAATGAATAGTGTCAGAAAACACGCAACTCCTTTGTTTTCAAGTCATGTAAGAGTAAAATATATATATAAAAAAATTATTTCCCTACTGTTTTTTTTTCCCATGCTGCTTCTTCTAAAGAAACACACAGAAAACCTCAACAGAAATGCATCATCTTTCAGTTAAATCTACTGAGTGATAACCCGTCTTAAATAATGTGTTTCTTTTTTGCGGAAGTGAGGTTTGGTGAAAGCTAAGGCCATCTGTCTAAACAGAGTATCCGAGACCACTCCACCTGCAGACAGCTGTGGTCCTCCCCCTGCTATAGAGCTCAATGCTGTATTTACTAGCTTGCTCACAAAGCAAATTTATCTTGCAACTACGCTCATTGCTACATAATCAAAATTAATATAAGCGAATATAGTTACTGCAGGGCTCCAACAAAGGAAGGGCATACTTGTTCCCATTTTCCACTTTTTAATTACTAATATTTTTTTTTCAAAGATAAACAGAACTCTTGTCAGCAGAAGCAGTTTTCTTACATGAGTAATAAAAGAGAGAGACCTAAGGTAAGCAGACCTGAATCAACAGAACTGAAAGGCTACTGAAAGCACACATGCTCCTGTTTTTGAAACCGAAGTCAAAATTTATTTTAGCCATTCCATCTCAGTCGGAGTCTCCTTTCTTTAGAGATTGATTTAGTACTCAAGGGAGTCAGTTCATTTTCCTCCGTTCTTTTATTCTGCTCAGCCATGTTTCTTATAAGAAACTGTGACCAGCAGAACAGCCAAGGGCAGTTGTAGGGGAGAAAGATCCAATTGTGGTGCATTGATCAAAGGTTGAGAAAACAGTAGTTTAGTAGGGAAAGAAGCAAAGCCAGGAAATAGTTCTGCAGGGCTTGTCCCCTCCCTGGCTTGCACAGAACTGGAAATCCCAAAGTCTGTGTTATTGCTAAGTTGCGATAACCTGACTAAAGGGACCCTAGAACCAATTTGAAGCTTCTCCAGGGAAAAAAGCCCCTCCCTCTAGTGAAACCTTCTGTGCTGTAAAGGATATCTGAGGAAGGAGCTTGCCCCCGTTGGCAAAGTGCTATATCATAGACTCCAGTAACTTAGGACAGTTTACGATGGGAAGACCAGAGTGAGAGGACTTTAAAGATTGCTCATCTAAACAACATACGCTTGTGTTTTGATTTTCTTTGTATCACTTGCCTGAAAACCGATCTAAATGTTATCTTAAATAATGATTGGTTGTATAATGTATTTTTTTTACTTTTGGTACTTCTTACTTTTTCCTGTATTTCCAGTTTTTCAAGGTGATGGAAACCTGTGGATGATAGAGGATTGTGGTTTTATTTATGTGACTAAAATGGCAACTCTCTAGGACTAATTCTCTGAAACTGATGACTTCAGCTGGGTGGAGCCACAGTTAAAGACATCCTTTATGTGATATTGTTGTGGTGTTTTCTCCAGTTATAATACTCTGATTTAGTCTTTAGCTAATGGGTCTCATCATCAGTGATTCAGTCTAAACTTCATAGGCAAGAATTACAATGCAATTGCTGGGTTGGGATCACTTTGCCATAACGGTATTTACATAACTGTTACAGGATAATTCTGGTTCTGTTATATATTTTGCATTTCCTAGTATAGGTGAATCTTGATTACTATCAGCATCTTCTATTTTATTGCTGTTCTGCCTCACATTTTTTTATTTTTTTTTTATAATCAACAATTTAGTTATGCCTGCAGTGTTACCAATAGTTCCCAGATTTTATTTTTTTTTAAGCCCTTGATATATAACGATATACTTATTTTCTTGGAAGGAGTTCAGCTTTACTCCTTAGTTTATCAGGGAAAATCACTGTGAAAATATATGAAGTGATCATTGTGTACCACAGTATATAGAAAAGGATTCTTCAACAATTTTCTGTCTAGAGACTGTGAGCTGCTCTCAGCTGGCTCGCTGATAGTTTGCTGATCTCTGTATTATACCAGCGTCTGGGAGTTGGCATTTCACTAGCTGTGAGGGAAAAGATCCATGTGGAGACTGTTTTTGGTGACAAAACCAATCCAAACCAAAGGAAAAGGTACAGAACCAGGGTGTATCATTGGAAGGAGATATAATCATAGAATGGCTTGGGTTGGAAGGGACCTTTAAAGGTCCAACCTTCCTGCAGTAAGCAGGGACACCTTCAAGTAGATCAGGTTGCTCAGAGCCCTGTCTAACCTGACCTTGGACGTTTCCAGGGATGGGGGATCTACCACCTCTCTGGGCAACATGTGCCAGCGATTCACCACCCTCCTTGTAAAAAATTTCTTCATTACATCTAGTCTAAATCTTCCCTCTTTTCCTTTAAAATCATTACCCCTTGTCCTGTCACAGCTGGCCCTGCTAACAAGTTTGTCCCTATCTTTCTTATAAGCACCCTGTTAAGTATACTGGAAGGTTGCAATAAGGCTCCCCAGGAGCCTTCTCTTCTCCAGGCTGAACAACCCTAACTCAGCCTTTTCTCATAGGAGAGGTGCTCCAGCCCTCTGATCATCTTTGTGGCCTTCCTCTGGACCAGCTCCAATAGGTCCATGTCCTTCTTATGTTGGGGGCTCCAGAGCTGGATGCAGTACTCCAGGTGGGGTCTCATCAGAGCGGAGCAGAGGGGCAGAATCACCTCCCTCAACTTGCTGGCCACACTTCTTTTGATACAGCCCAGGATAGGGTTGGCTTTCTGGGCTGTGAGAGCACATTGCTGACTCAAATCCAGCTTTTCATCCACCAGTAGCCCCAAGTCCTTCTCAGTAGAGCTACTCATTCCCTTCATCCTCCAGCCTGTACTGATACCAGGGGTTGCCCTGACTCGGGTGCAGGACCCTGCACTTGGCCTTGCTGAACCTCATGAAGTTCATTATAAATAATGAACAACTGCATTTTGGGTAAACAAATATGCATCCTTTTCCTTTTTAGGCTTGTATTAATACTCCATAATGGCATCAGGGCCTATATGAATAGATTATAAATTTCAGATTAAATATAATGGCAAGGATTACTTTACACTGCTGAAAAGACAGTAATCTCCAAGGTGCCTGTTGGCATTCAGATATTCTGAATTTAATTCTGAGTTCTGTCATAACCTTAAAATGTTATTACCTCTACTGCATGTTCTTCCCTTCCTGCATTGCCCACCTGAGTTTTCTCAAAAAATTTTTTGTGGAAATAACTGTCAGTTTTAGTTTAGTAATGGTGTTGAAAGCTGGAAGGAAAACAAATGTTCCGTCTCAAAAAACAGTGCTTTGCATTTTTAAGAGAACTAAATGTTTAGCAGAAGGATTTGAGGATGACTAAGACCATTTGTTCTATAAAAACAAGCTACTAGGATTTTAAATTATAAGAAATTTCAAAATATTACAAATCAAAACACTGAAAAGGTTTTCCTTTCATGACTTTTCTTGACATTCTTACTCATCTCATGTAGAAATACCAAAGTCCTTCAGATTTCCCCAGAACTTTTTTTTTTAGCTGGCAGAAAAAAAAAAGCTAAATCGCATTATTTCCATTCAAAAGAAAAAAAAATCAAAGAAGTCATGTATTTTGTTTACATTTTTACTGTTGCCCAGTGGCATGACCCACTTTATATGATTCACCGTGCTACTAGTAGATTACAAATAATTGAGGTTTGTGCTGGGGCAGGACTTTGGCAAGTGAGGGTGAGCTTGGTGGGTATTCTTGCTCATTTTCTTTGTTTTCAGTTAAGCATTTTTAATAGTTAATCCAAATGCAGTGCTCAGAAAAGTAGTGGATCACCATCCTATTCTGGAAGCTGGCAACTTTGAAAAGAGTTGTTTAAGTATCTGCATGTACCTCTGGTAAGGCGCTTCAAGGCTGACCTATGAAAACTTTTTCTTCTACCCTGACCTTTTCCAAAGAGATGATATTGGCACACGTAGATAACAAACTGTGCAGATTGGCTTGTTTTTCTTGAATAGGCTGAGAGCAACAAGTCTAGTGAGTGGTATATTGAATTTTGATTTGAAACTGAAGCCCCAGGAGAGGGAAGGTTATTTGATTGCTTCAAACCCACTGAAATGCCAGCTTCCACAAGAAGATTAATTTGATGGAGGAAAAAATAAAATAAAAATCAAGAGCCTGCTATTATAGCTTGAAGATTGAACTGAGACAGGCCTTGTCATCTGTAGCCAGCCAGGTTTCTTTCACATTTGGATTTCGCTACTTGAAAATGCTGAATTAGTCCATCTGTTCACATTTAATTTTTCCTCTCTGCTGGGACTTCAGTTGGTCTTCTTGCATGTCACTCAGGCACATTTCCAAAGTGCCTGCATGTGAAGTATTCATTGCTTTCTCCTAAAATAGCAAAAATGATGCCTGTTATCTTTAGCTAACAACAGCCTCATAGGATACTTCGTAGTAAAGGGAACATCTGTCCCTAGAATGTGTGCATGCTTCGTCTGTGCAATGTCTTCAGTTGTGTTAGATTAATATTTTCTTAAGGAATTAACTGTAAACTCTGTACTGGGTAGTGTTGATACCCCAAATTGTTTTAGCTACACTGAAAATGTTCATTCTTTGAGTAATATTTCATTTGACTGAAGAACAGCAAGGATAATCAAGTGGAGCTTGTATACACTTTAAAATACAAAAATTTAAGTGGCTTATAGAGGATTGAATGAACCGTGGAAGAAGCCAAAAAAAACCACAACCCAACAAAACGAACAACAAGAAAAAAACCCACCCAGCGTCAAATCCACTGCCCATGAGAAATTTCCCTTAATGTATAGTTGGACTGAGATGTCCAGCAGTTGTCACCATGATCTGAGGTCATCTCACCACTTCAAGTGATTGTGGCTGTTAATTTTCAAGCAAAATATGGTTTATATGAGGAGTATGAAAACATAGTGTGATATTCATTTTACCTGGTTTTAGCAACTCTAAAGTCAGGAGCTAGTTTATACTGATTTATACAAAGAAGTAGATGCTCCCAGAGAATGCTGCGCTCTACCCTAATGTAGTATAAAATCCCCTCTGAAAGTGCTCAGCTCTCTCCTGTTATTACAAAGGGTCCTCAGATGATAAGGATGTATTTGACCACTAGCATAATCAAATGCAGTAAAGCTGAATCCGTTTTTCCCCCTGACAGTCATAACAAACTTTAAAGACAAGGACTAAAACTGAGTTACTTTTACTTCACTTCTGGCAGGTATTGTAGGAAGCAGGTTTTGGCCAGGATTTTTTTATTGTGTATTGAATACACACTGGTCCTCAGCACAGAAAGTACAGTAGCCAGCTAGAAGTTGGCTTTGGTCCCTGTCTCAAGTTAAAGTCAATTTCTACCCTCTTGCCAAGAAAAAAGTCAAGAGCTTGTCATGCATGTAGGCATGTGAACATTTGTGTTATCTGTAATCTCAAAAGCAGAAGCATTCTTTATTTTTATAGTTAATAATTCAAAACCTTGCAAGACAATACAAGAAACCAGTGGAAATGCAAGAAACTATTTCACTAAAATGGCCTCTGTTAGCTTCAAGCTAAGAAACAATTAGCAGCAGTGTTTAAAATCAATATGTAAGAACTAGCTCTGTTCCTGGAAGCGGTCACTGTTTCAGATTGTGGGTTAGGAAGTCACTGTTTCTGGGACGTAACACTGTAAGGCATTGAACTTTACTAGCTGCCACTTGAAAGTTTCTCTAAACATGATACTCTGCAGTCAAGGCCAAGAAAGTTCAGCAACAGCCTGTTTTCCAGTTCTTAGAAAGAACATAGAATTGGTGGCAGTAGGATACAGCACAAACAGGTTCTTTAAAACATAGGTTAATATTTTACATCACTTACAAAAAAAAAAAAAAAAAAAGTACCTGAATAGCCTGATAGCCATGAAATTACTTCTGACTCTGAGTATACATTGCCCTTCACTGTTTTGATGCCTCTGCTCAACAAGAGCATTTGGTTAAGTCCCTAAAGTCACACATAGTAAAGCAGAACCTGTGCAACAGGTAGGTCCTGATGACACATACACTATATATCTTAGTGCTCTGAAAGAGGTACAGGAGCATATCTATGTGAGGCAGACTTGAGTGTTTTCTATATTTGTTTGTGTAGGCTGATGCACCCATCAGCACATACTTTGCTTCCATGAGAGATCAATCAGAATTTGACCTTGTGCACATGTACACTGTGAAAAGCAACAAACGCGTATCTCATTCCTTTAGCCTCATGGGCTGTTAAATAAACTCTTAAGTTCTTTATCTTTTATTCTGTCTTCCCTGTGCTCTCCACTCCCTACGAAATTCAGTCTAATGCTTCTTCCAGCCAGAAAGTGGATACTTTACAGAGATCTCAGAGAAGCAGTCAGGCAATTGCATAATTACTTTAATTATCCAGCAACCACAATATCTGTCCTTACTATGGACTTTTTCTGTAAACCTATTCCTTCCTTGCTAGCTCTGTCTCTCCTTGAGAGTAGCATTCATTCTAGAAAGTTTGTGTTTGTCTACAACACACTGAAAACTCCCAGAGCTAGAGACTAGTTATCCTTTTCACTACCTGTCTCTCTGTGCTGGTTGACTATGATGCTGCTGTTTTTATATAAATGGAAATTAACAGCTATGGAGACCATTGCTGTGTAAGAGGTAACTGGATTTAAATCCAGCTAGCGGCCGGTCACAAGTGGTGTCCCTCAGGGCTCAGTGTTAGCACCATTCCTGTTTAACGTCTTTACTGATGATCTCGACAAGGACATAGGGTGTATCATCAGCAAGTTTGCAGATGACACCAAGTTAAGCAGGAGTGTTGATTCCCAGGAGGATAGGGAAGCGCTACAGAGAGACCTAGATAGATTGGATCATTGGGCCAGCACCAATGGTATGAGTTTCAACAAGGGCAAGTGCCAGGTTCTGCACTTGGGCCACAAGAACCCCATGCAGCGCTACAGGCTTGGGGAAGTGTGGCTAGAGAGCTGCCTGGAAGAAAGAGACCTGGGGGTTCTCATTGACAAGCGGCTGAATATGAGCCGGCAGTGTGCCCAGGTGGCCAAGAAAGCCAACGGCATTCTGGCTTGTATTAGAAATAGCGTGACCAGCAGAAGTAGGGAGGTGATTGTGCCCCTGTACTCAGCACTGGTGAGGCCACACCTGGAGTATTGTGTCCAGTTTTGGGCACCTCAATACAAGAGAGATCTGGAGGTGCTGGAGCGAGTGCAGAGGAGGGCAACGAAACTGGTGAAGGGCCTGGAAAATAAATCATATGAAGAGAGGCTGAAGGAGCTGGGACTGTTTAGTATGAGGAAGAGGAGGCTGAGGGGAGACCTCATCACTCTCTACAACTACTTGAAAGGACACTGTAGAGAGGTTGGTGCTGGTCTCTTCTCACAGGTAATTAATGACAGAATGAGAGGGAACGGCTTCAAGCTCCAACAGGGCAGGTTTAGACTGAACATTAGGAAAGAATTTTTCACAGAAAGAGTGGTCGGGCATTGGAATAGGCTGCCCAGGGAGGTGGTTGAGTCACCATCCTTGGATGTGTTTAAGAGTCGTTTAGATGCGTGCTGAGGGATGTGGTGTAGGGGAGGACTTTGTAGAGTAGCGTAGATGGTTGGACTCGATGATCCCAAGGGTCTCTTTCAACCTAGAAGACTCTGTGATCCCAAGTCCAATGCCTCTTCCCAGTTAGATGACCTGAGCTGTTTCTCAGGGTCACCCCGTTAAGCAGCACCAGCAACTGTCTTGGCTGCTTTTCCTCAGAGCTGCTTCTGCCTGTGGTCTGGTGCTGGCAAAACCCCCAAGCCTTTGGAGCCTCAGTTGAATTCTCAGCTTCTGACTTGCCTTCAAGGGACAGCTCAGTTGTGGAGTGAGAGCTACTGACTCCCCTGTGTTTTGAGCTTTTAGATCCATATCATTCAGCAGTGTGTGCTCCTGGCCTCCCACCAATTGCAGTGTATCCAGTGTATTCTATAGCAATCAGGGACTGCTAACATTTTGGTGACTGCTAGGAATTCTCCCCTGCAACTCTGCCTTGCTGGAATGACAGAGTTATTTGTGTGGCAACCGCTGAACTGCTTTGTATCATTATCTGTTATACTCAGAGAGAGTAAAGCACTGCTCTATACCTGGGTAAGAGAGCTATAAGCTGCAGCAGCTGAGCTCTGCAACAGCAGGGAGTTGGGAGAGAAGGGAGGGGGCAGGAATGAGTACTTCAGTCCCAAGGTAAGCTGTCTCCAGTTGCAAATCACGCTGCTGAGGTGTCTAGGCCAAGTGTTGCCACATCCCTGCCTTCTCTTCCTTGGGCTGCTTCCAACCTGTTTTTAGAACTGGCTGCCTATTCACCAGGTCCCTTTGCCCTTATTTTGCCATATGCTACTCTACGGGTCCCTAGGTACCCTGTGGATAACCCTGTACCCTCTGTCACCTCTATGCTTTACATCTAGTTTCCTACGGAGCAAGTAGACAGTAAGCTAGAACTGACACACGTTCTTCTGCATTTCAGGATAAGTGTGGACTTTGAGAACTGTGTGTATGTATACCTTAGCACAGAATTATTTTGCTATTACATATGCTTCCATGGCAGAGTGAGAAGGCATATATATTGTTCACTAGGTTAACAAAAGAAGGGTAGGTTTTCTGTTTGCTTAAATAACTGCACCATTAACTATTCCATGATTATTTTCATCAGTTCAGGATCTGATTGCGTCGTGATTATCAATATAGTACTAGTTCCTGTATCTAGGAATCATCTACTTGTCCTACTTCATTCTCGGTAATTAGAACAACCCCTTGGTAGAGCAACTGTTCTTTTCCTGCTGCTTTTTTCTGTGCTGAGGCAGAAGCTCAAAGCCTAGGCCTCACAGGGACAGTCACCCATGTTTTCGGAGCTGTGCCATCAGAAGGCTCTGTGGTGTGCAGTCTCCTGAACAGCCTGACTGCCTTTTGGCACTGAACCAAGACCCTCCAGAACTGACAGCCATAGTAGAAGATGATGTATTACACCTACTAATTTCTGAATTACTGCACAGCAGTTTACCTATTCAAATTCTTCTATGGGATTGGGGACTGCCATGGATTTCAAGCAGCTGTTTCCAACCACTGACACTTTCAAAAGTTAATAAACTAACTGCAAATTGACCATTGAATATCAGGGAGGAAAAACAGGCAGAAAATCAACTGCCACTGTTACACATAAGGTAGCCCTGCATCCCCTGCTCTTAAGTGTGAAGTAACAGAAGTTTGGGTTGTTCTTTCTCTTTTCAGTGGGTCTGAATTTCTAACCTTCTCATGGGTGCCGTAAGCTGTAAATTGAATTTGAACTTCTTAACTCCAGATCTCTGAAGTATGCGAAGCAGAGAAGAAATCTTTCAGGCATAGAATAGTTTTCTTTCCTGACCCAAAGCACACTTGAATAAGTTATGACAAGGAAGGGGATTTTTTTTTCTTTTTCTTAAAACCCAAAAAGTACTCACGAACTGGGCTTTAGCTGTGTATTGCTTCCCATTTTTGTTGCTGTGGACAAAATTGGTCAATAGGTTTCTTTCCACATCTTTTCTTCTTTCTCCTGGGAAATTTTTCATTTCTCATTCTGCTTTTTTCTTCACATGACACTAAATGAAGGTGTTTGTATGTTTTCATTTTTGTTTCATGCTGAGGAAAGCTGAATTTTGTGTATATTTTTATATATGTTGGATAGACCCTGTCCTGCTCATACAGAAGTGTTCGGTTGTAGCTTTTGACAGCTTCATTATTTTGTTACCAGTGACAATTCATTACAAACCCCCCGAGAAAAGCAACCCAAATATCCCTGTATTGGTACACCACTGAAAGCCAGGCAAATTAACTATGAAGAAACTAAGCTCCTTGTTGGTTATTTTTTTTCTTAGTAGGAATTAATGAGAGAATGGAAAAGGTTATATAGAAATTTGAAGAATGTAGCATCTTCTATTCGTCCTAGTTTTATACGTTAATTTTAGCTGAATCAGTGCATCCATTCCTTGAGGACTGCAGAATCTTGTGGTCTATGAGAACAGTATTTCACTACAGACATGAGTTTGCTTTGTAACTTCTCCCTTTTGTGGTAAAAAGAGAAAGAAGACCTAGCTATGTCTTTTAATGGTCTTGCTGATTTAAAAGACAGTCCTGGAGCAAGTCTTGTCAATATGATGAACGAGAGGTTAGAAAATAAGCATGTACTAATCAAACAAAATGTTTCTTTTTGCCAGAAATTGTAAGCAAAATGTCCAGTTAGGACTTACTAGATTGAAAATTTGGTGAGGGATAAAGCCCTAACTGCTGTGCCAAAGTGTTTTTATCTGAGTTCAGTGGTCTGACACATTTTTTGGCAATCTAGCTTAAAACTTGCAGGGTGTTTGCAGGGACACAAGAGAGAAGGTTACAAAAGCAAATTCTAGCCTTTTAAAGGTTATGTGCCCAAGGCAGTCCTTCCAGTCATTGCAGAGAGATGCTCCAAATCTGTAAGTTAGGCACTGGAGAGAATAATGCAGGACAAGCATCTCCCTTCCCTGGGTAACAGATTAAGCTTAAAGAGATTAGCTTTCTTAATATAAAGCAGAGCATGGCAAGCAGTCCCCAGAATATCAAACTAACAGAATTTTGAAAAAACGTGGAATCTCCACAATTAAGTGTGAGAAAGGTGTACTGATAATAAGGTCTTCATGCTTGTATGCCTTATGGCTGCCCTCAGCCCTAATGTGAAAGATAATTTTCAGAAGCTAATTTTCTGGCTCCTTTTCCAAAAAGGCCCATAAAAGCACCAGTTGGTTTTGCTGGTAATCTGTTAGACTGCAACTGGGCTGAAATCATTACTTTATTTCACATAGGCCATCAAATAGTTTTTTCCACATTAATTCTCAGTCACCAGTGACTCTGGTTACATCTGAATTGCTGACCTGGAAAAGCTCTGAAAGTTGCTGCCAATTCCCCAGAGCCATCCAGATTCCTAGTGAGAGACAATTGCATGGGAGACCAATTAAAACAGCATCTGTGAATTAAATAAATCTATAAAAGAATCTATTTTCTCTGCACCAAGGAGCAATGTACATGGAAATTAGCAGAGCATTTTTTAAATAAATGCCTGATGAACAAATAAGCCTCCTGGGGGAGGAGGGCGGAAGATGAACTTTATTCCGTATAGGCTTGAAATAATGAAAGAGCAAATGAAGTCAAACAGTGCTTTGTGCAGGTAGGAGCCCTGTGCATGAGCAAGGTCCCTGCTTCTACCTTCTGTGCTGCTGCAGCTGTAACGCTGCTGCTGTGTAAATGAAAAGCAGGCCTCAACAGCACAGATCAAAGGGAAATTTTACATTAACTTGGTCTGTTTTCTCCTACTTTCCAGGCTTCGTTGCAGGTTGGCAGTGGGAGAAATGGGAATGGGCAGGGTCTCTGGCTATGCCTGGATGTGGTGAGGAAATGTGATTTCTGGATTTCTGTGAGGCTCTCAAGGCAGAAGGGAATTGCAGATTCATAAGCAGTAGGTGCTTCTATCCCCTGTGAAACCTCGGGTACTTCATCTACAATTTGCTGGCAGTCCTCAAAAATACAGTTGTTTGGGCAAACACTGAGGGAGTCTTTTTATTGAAATTGTATCTAAAGCAAAAATGTATTTCAAAATTTTGCAAGATTTTTTTTCAGGAAGAAAGAAGAGGGGGAGACATTTTTGAAATCCCCAATTTATTACATACTTGTATTTTTCTGAATTTAATATTTTTATTTGTTTAATGCTTATGATTTTATTGTTGCTGTTGCTATTTGTTGTGATATGGGATTTTTGTGTCCAAGCTTCCTTTCAACTGTGACTTTTTTATATAGCAAAAGAAAAAAAAGTCGAGAGCCCGAATGGCTGAAGAACTAAAACAACTTTTTAAAATGTCCCCTTTAGATACTTTTGATATAACTTCTGTCTTTTTCTCCGATTTTGACTGAAGCCACATTCCAAATCTCTCTCTCTTTTCAGGAACAAAAATTCCTGTTTCCCACACAGCACCAGAGAATTTGTCCTTACTTCCAGTCAAAAGAATGATTGATGGTATCCCTACTGTTTACTAGTAGTCAAGGATGGATTAACCTCCAGTACTAAATCAAATTGTACAGACAGCTTAGGATAGGCATAGTTTTTCTGTTTCTTTTCTTTGTGGTGATGCCTTTTTATTGCTCTTCAGACCATGAGGACTTCTACGCATTGCCTATTTTTCATGTAAATTCATAAATGCATGTCTTCCATTGTTTACTGTAATTTTAGAGCTAACGTATTTATCATCAATAGTTTTGGTTTTTTATAGGTTTGATTAATGACTTGTATTGCAGACGTAGGCTTTAAGTATTTTCTACCCAAAATTGATCGGCATAGATAAAAGGGAGTTTTGACAGTTAAAAAAAAAATCTATTATTAGTATAAACAGGCTTAGTTTTCCTAACAGGCCTATTTTTACATAATTAAGTTTTGCAGTTTGCATTTTTTTCCTAGATCATATCAGTAATAATGCAGGGGCAACTGAGAAATTTCTGAGGTTTTTAATATCGGTTAGTGATCACATCATTTCTCCTGGCTGCAGAATCAGCAAAGACAGATATGAGACACTGGCTTAATTTCTTTAATGATGCAGGACTTTGTGGTTTGGTTTTTTTCACTTCAAAATAAATATAGAAGATGTTGGGTTTTTTCTTTGTCTGATTTCCTTTTTAAAATAGCATCTAATCAAATTATTTCTTAGGGAATATAACCTCTCATTATTCCACAGAGTCTCAGTAGGCAGTCATTGTGAAATTATTTGCTGTCTCAATTCTTTAACAACTCTGGAAAAGAAGTCAGTCCTTGATTCAGTGTTTGGGCTTGCCAGAGTGTGGTATAGGGGTTAAGATGTGACTGTGCATTATCTGAAATTTAACATCATGTATGCAGGAACAATATCTGAGTGGTCAGTAACCAGTTGACACGTCTGATTTTTAGGTGGTCTTCCAAGTGCTCTCACTGGGTAGGAAGAATGAGATAAATTTTGTTTGTCTTTTGGGATTTTCTTTTTTCCTCAGTCTGGCATCTCTGGGTTTTAGATATCAGATGCACATTGGTGGCTTGAGACTTATTTTCCCACCATAGTAAATTCCCACCAAGAATTACTTGTAGTCTTGAGGGGTAAAGTTAGAGTTTGGTCATTGCACAAATGGCTTTTCTCACTCTTTTTCTGTCTTCTGTTTTTCGCTTCATGAAGTGCTCTGCACTTTGAAAGGTGAAGGATGAAAGCATCACCTAAAAACCTGTACAGTAGTGTCACTGAGGCAAAATTAGATTAAAAGTCAGTCTTGGCTCATAACTCTTGACTGATTATCTGTGTGTTCCTTGGGTCCAGAATCACAGAAAAAAATATTGAACATAGAACTGGAAGTTTGACCTGAATGAGCACAATTACTAATATCCTATTGTTTGCTTTCCTCACTTTCATTCATTCTGGTTTCTTGCATCAGGTTTGAAGGAATTTTACAAGAAAATATTCAATATATCAAAGAACAAACCACATATTCTGATGCAGAACTGTGGGCATGGAAATGGACAGTTCGTAACGATTGGGAAGACAGTTGGTGAACGCAGGTGTTTCTGAAGCTCCTGCCTCTATAGTTATTTGTCTTGCAACAGGCATTTGCCAGTAAGTCCATTTTGATGGTGCTCCTTTTGACCTCTAAATTTCTTCCCTGCTTTCCTGCCACTTGCCAAAGATGCTTAGCCACTGCTTGCCAAGAGAGAACAACCCCCTGCAATATGGCCATGTGCGTTATCCACCTAGAGCTAAGGGCCAAGCAGGCCTGTGGCAGATTGTCCTGCTGCTTTTTGGGACCTCCAGAGCCTGCTGGGTGACAGATTTTCTAGAAGTTTGTCAGTGAACAGATTTGCCACCCACAAAAGTACAGACTGCCTCATGCATGTCAGGTTACTTAATGTCAGATTTTTCGCTAGACAAGATAAAGGATAAACTAACAGGTTTACCTTAAAAACATAACTTTCAAAAGGTGGAAAAAATATTTTTAAAAAAGAAACATGCTTTTTTTATTATTGTTAGATTGCAACTACTTTAAAGGCTGTTTTTGTTTAAGCCCTCCTGGTTTTATTGCTAAAGATAAAATTGGAAAGTTCCAAGAGATGGCACAGGCAACTTTTTCAAGATCATGTTTAATTCACTTTTCTTCCCCATTGTTGGATAGTGGTTCTGGTGCTATTATTTGTCAGAAAATATCACTGAAGCTTACAGATGCTGCCACATACTTAGACTGTCATGTGGCCATTGATCTGCTAATGCTTATCTCTCTGGCATAATGTAATTTTACCTCTGTTTCATTGCTGCCACAGCGCAGACTCTATGCTTTCATCAAGCTCTTTATGGTGCTCTTTAGCAAGTTCTTAATTTTAACAAACTCTGGGTCTTTTCTGTGCATCAGAACCCAAAGTCTTGGCACCTCTTCAAGTACTGCACTGCACTCCTGGAAAACTTTGCTCAGGTTTATCATACCAAGCTTCTTACAGTCTGGCACTGCCGTAGTGCTCTCTAGAGGTGTATGTTGGACTGTGAAGGCTGGCAGTGGAGGTAGCGTTTGCTGTTGTGTCGCTCTCGTGGACCTGGATCTGTAAACTTGTCACCTTCTGTGTGATATATTGCATCTCTTTGATTCCATCCACCTTTGATTGAATTATCCATGAAAAATATAAAAATTGAATGCCTTTTTGGCAGTTGATGATGATGCTTCTGACACAGCTGGGGTTAAATATAGGAGCAAAATTGTAAAATAAGCTCTTTGCTTGCTGAAGATCTGGCCTGGGTCTAAATTGCTACAACCCCAGTGAGTTCTGGATCAGGCCCTGTATTGTTTTCCTTGTGTATACGTACATGGATAATGCTAGTATCAGCTTCTTGATTATACTTAATTTTTTCCACAAATTGCAGAGAACTGGAAATGTTCCAGTACCTTCCACCAAACAGTAACACATTTAACCAACCTCTTACTTGAACAGATTGTATCTCTAGAGTTTATTTGCTTTTTGCAGACATGCTTTCAATCCTTTCTGGGTCTTATTAGCAATCATTTGAGAAAGGGGGGAAAAAATTAAACACATTTTGCGTACCTTTATTTATCTTATAACTTAATCTTTGCTGCTCAGATACAGGTATGTCTTGCATAAGCCTTGATGGTCACTGAAGATTTATGGAGTTTGAAAGGATTAACTCCATTAAGGATTAAGAGTTCAAAGCTCATGGTACTTCTTTTATCCTCATTTAAGGTTTATTTTAGTATTCAATGGATGGACTAAAACTAGCTCCTTCAAGCACGTTCTTAATAGCACATATATAGAAATATATTTACTATCCTATTTACTCAGGGGTAAAATCATATTAACATTAGTACTTCATAAGCAAAAACATATTCTGTGCATAGATGATATGTTAGTGCCCTGAATGAAAGATAATTTTTTTTTCTCTAAGTCTCCAAGCAAATTAAAGCTTGTCCATACTGACTGTTTCTGACTGATAGGAAGCTTATGATCTGTACCCTCTCCCCCCCAGTAAATAAACAGATATTACAGTATTTCCAAAAGAGTTCTTCATAGGATTATGTATTCTGTAGGGGTTTACTACTTATCCTGCAGTATTGTTTATTATTTCTGACACTTTCTCCACCGTTTCATCTGCTTCTGTAGAAGAAAGGAAGAAATAGCTGGTTTTGTGGAGAGCAGTGAGCAAGCCATAGGTGGGCACATTCATTTTGGCCCTCCCACTCAGCCTTGCCTTTGTCTGGTCCCCCTGCATCTTTGGGATCCACAGAAAGGTTCCTTGGGTCAGAGCTATCACAAGGCTACTTTTCATGAATAATATTCCCTCCACCCATCCGTCATGGATCCATCAACCTTGATTCCTTCTGCAGTGGACCCACTGCTTCTGTTCTCTAGTATCCATTTGTTAGGTTCTGACTAATATCTGTAGAGGTGATAAGTCCACTTCTCAGCTGACCACAGAGAGCAGTGGATTTCTGACTGGAATACTCTTTTGGCTGCTTCTTCATGATTGCAGTCTTCAAGGAAACCTGATCCCAAGTGTTCTGAGTCTTGATGTGTACTTGAATGTTTCCTAGACTCTGAAGGTCTCCATGTCAAAGGGAAGTTGTGATACTTGCTCAACAAATCTCATACCTTTGCCTTTATAGCTAGATTTCAAATGTTCCTTGCTGTCCTTTGCCAACGTGGCCCTAAATAAGCTTAGCAACAGCCTTTGGGTTACACAACTAAGACGTAAAAGGCAAGAGTAAAGCCAGAGAGAATAAAAGAAAGAGTAAGGTAAACCCTTAGATACCATGACAACAAATACACTATGAGAGCCTGAATAGAATCACCGATTTCATTACATTTTCCCATTTTGGCTTCCCCTTTTTGGCCTTCTAAAAGGAACTCAGATTTAAATGAACACCCATACTCATGAACATGCATTGCATTTGGCACCTGATGACCATAATTGCTATTCACTCTGCTATCTTCCAGCATTACTTTCCGCTTACCAGGATTAAGGTAAATTCGGTCACCTCCATCCATCCTGGGATACTGTAATGACACTAGATTGCTTATGCTGTTGCACTAGATTGGTCAAGTACTATTTTTCAGATTGCTCAGATTTCCTTTCTAATACTCCCACTGAAAATCCTGTATACTGGACAGGGAAGGCAACAATCCTAACTAACCCCTACCAGAAAAAGAAAATCATGCATAACAACATAAAATGAATGAAGGCTGTTCTTTTGCTGTTTTGCCAGTCACCTGGCCAGCATTTCCAAAGACTGTATTCCCAGTCTTTGTGAGATCTCCCAATCTTTGTGGCCATGGATTTGGAATAGAAACTAAGCTTTGAGAAATCTGAAAAAAACCAAGAGGTGATCTGTTATGGTCTTTACTACACTTTTTCCATAAATATTAGGTTCTTGGGCATTAGTCAAGAAGCATTAAGCAAAGTCCATCATAGGTGACTTGCTGAGCTAAAGCTACACTCAGTTGTTTTCCATAATAGTCAACACTGTGCTTCCAGAAGGTGGCACTAATTATTGTCCAATGGACAGTACAAAACACTTACCATATTGATCTTCTTAAGGCAGGAAGGGTAAAGGCTTTCATTTTGATGTATTAAAAATGCACAGACTTACAGAAATTCAGTGCTAAATAAAAGCCTAAGCAGAAAATGGCCACATGGCTTGGGCCCTTCTTACTTAAGGGACTGGCTGTTCTAGGTGTTTTCATGGCAGACAGAACTATCAAATGTTGATCAGAATAGATCATCTTAAACTAGAGACATTTACTTGTAAAAGTCATCAGCAATAAGCGTCCCGAAGTCTTGATTTCTTTCTGAACTTGGAACATGAAGTTTTCCCTCTAGAAGGGACTGGTGCATGGACCGGAGTCCTCAGGTACTTGTTGTAGAGCTTTATCAAGCATTCGTTTATGTTAATAGTTCTCTGAGGTAATGGGCCATCCTAGTGTAGGAGAAAAATCAGTGATGCTTCTGATGTGAATGAAAACCATGCCCTTCAAAAAGGGGAAAGACAATCACTGGTGCGGATGCTCCCCCAAAAGGCATGAGAATTCTTGTCCTGTGGAGTGACAGCAGAAGTCAGGATTACTCCAGCTCTCCTTCAGCTGGTGAAAAATGCATGAATACAGGTACTCATCCTGGTATTATTACAAATGTGATTCCCACTGAACCTGCATCGGCATTCTAACATAACTTTCCTTGTGTTTATTGTTTATTAGCTCTATCTACGCTTGCTTGAATAGTTCTTTTGAATATGCATCCACTCTTTTACAGCTTTCTACTGGTAGTGACACTACCAGGGAGCCTTTTATGTGTCTGGGAATTTAAACAAATGTGACTGGTATGAATGAACTTTCCAATTCAGCAGAAGCCTTGTTAGTTTGGCTTTTCAGTTCTCATTAGCTGATCCAGCGAGGGAGCTTGGTTCCGTATAGGCTGTGTTGGACGCAATGGCCCAGCCATGGCCAGAAAACTCCTTTTACGTAAAGAAGTAGGTTAAGGTATGTACTTGTTGATGTACAGCTATGGGGCATGATTAATTAGTTTCCATACCATCCTCTCTGGCTCCTTCCAGAAATAAATTTGACAACATAAGCTAAAATACCCCCAAAATAACAGAGGAACCACTGAAAAAGAGAGGAGAAGATAAAATCTTTTGCTCTCAAAACTTGTGCTGTGTCAGGTGGACTGTTGTGAGAAATGTATGTGCCAATTAAGAAATACTGGAATGTTCTACTGCTTAAAGAAAAATGTTTTCAATTAGCATTTTTCTCCAGTATATTTTGAAAAGGGCATATTTGAATATTCCAAAAGATTCATATAGTTAAGTGCCTAGAGCCCTGACATGTTTAGAACTGATACTATAATCACATACAATTTAATCTCTGTGATTCCAACTAATCATTAAGGGATGTCATGCTTGTAAGGCCAGCAAATAATATTCCTGCTGTGGTATGGGGTGGGTGGAGAGAAAAATATTATAAATTTCATATGTATGTGTATATTTTTGTATATTATATTATTATATATGTATATGAAAAAAATACATAAATGTTTTAGAGGGAACAATAGGAAGCTGACAATCCCCTAGATGTGGTGAAAGTAAAAAGATACTTATACTTGTTTGCCAGAGGTTGGAATTAGAACAATGGACATGGATGTCTTTGCAGTAGTTAGAAATTTTCAGATTCAATACTATACATTTCTGTCAAAAAGGTTGCAAGATACAGGTTTGTGTGCTAATAACATTTTTAATGTTTGTGGTTCCTTTTTAGTTTGGAACTTCCAATCAGTAATTACTTTTCTCTAATTCAGTTTTTCAACATTTGTTTTTTAAAATTAAAATTCCTACATGATTTATAGCTTATTCCTCATCAACTTGTCCTCAGAACTGGTATAAAAACCATTTAATTTGTTGTTCTATCTAAATAAGCAAAAGGGAAGACAAAAATACATAAAGCTTCCTAAATGGTGTGAGCAGATTTTAAAACAAAACAACCCTAGCAAGTCTACAAACACTATTAATACTGTCTCACTGCTTTTAATTGGTGTACATCTCTGGCCCTTAGTTGCTCTTCTAAGCACTTTGCCACGTAGGCTTAATTTCCACGTTCAATCTGCAGCATTAACCTGAAAAATCTTGACATTTTTCTTTTAAAATTATGTTTGCATGGTAGTCACCAGAAATCCCACCTCCCATTTTGCTTGACTCCATTTCTTCTTCTCCACACCTTTCTGAGAGTTTTGAGTAGCAAAGGCTTTCTTTCCAGGACACAGCCTAATGCAGAGGCAGATGTCCATGCTCTAAAATCACAAATGTTTTTGTAAAAAAAAATGTACAACTAGCTAGAATTGAATATATACAAATATATATAGAAATATCCTGCTTTCCAACACAAAGGCATTTCATCTATTTGCCTTCTTTAATAGAAATGCTATGCCTACACAAGATAATTTTTGTGTTTGTTTGTTTAACTTCTGACTGTTGCCAGGGATTTTTTTTCAATACCCATTATGTTTGTGTTCAGATTGTATAATGATTCTTTTTGCGTTAGGCTGTTCAATTATAGCAGGAACACAACAGCCATACAGGATAACAGTAAAGAGATTTTTACAATGTGGGTGAAATATATGACAAGAAATATTGTTTTTCTTTTTAGCAGCCTTTTATAATGCCAGAATTTTCATCTAGGGAATAGATAAAGGAGATCTTCACAGTCTATCTCAGTGTATATTAGCTGGTTTGGTTCATCTTTCATTTTGAACTGGCTGTGGATGCAAATTGAAACCTTTCCAAACTGCCTGGAATCTTTCAAGCCTCCCAAGACCTGAGCCTCCATCTGCAACTGATATTACACATGATTCATCTCTTGTCTTCAAAGAAGATATGGGTGCAAATTATAATCATACTAAGCCATCTCAAACTTTCGAGATGTTCAGCTGAATGTAAATTTGCATCTGTTTTCTTTACAACAGACTGAACCAAAACTTTAACACTTAATCCCCTGAGCTTTTAGAGCACTGGGGGCTCTATAGTTGTGAAAATCAGGCCGGTCATTTCTGTGTTTATCCATTACTTTTGGTGTCTGTACTGAGTGCCAACTTGATCACAGTCAGAATTTGTCAGAGGGTACAGCATTTGTTAACAGAGAGTGACATGCCAAGTGTTACGAGTCCCACAACTGAGTTGCAAGCTGCAATGCAAAAGAGCATTTCAACAGGTGCCCAAATTACAGCAAAAACTGCAGCTCAGTCTGGCTGAATCATGCTGACCCTACTCTCTATGGGCTAGATGGTAAATCTTTTTCTCACATTGCAGAAGAGCTCACTGCTCAACTGGATCCACAGAAATTTCCTTTCCTACGAGGTGGAAAAAGGTGTTTGCAGGCTGGTCTGTGGTACGCTGCCCTTCCTAACCCTGCCTTTCTACCACTGTTCAATTATTCCCTTTAGTATCTAGTTATCAAACTACTCTGTTGGTTTTGTTACCACATTAATACCGAGCTCTTAGGGCATTTAGATTGGAAAGTTATTGCTTTGATATTTTTCAGCTGTTGAGCTGCTGTCTCACATCTTGAATGAGTCATTCTTATCCCAGGTTATTAATTTACAGTAAATCACCAGAAAGTGGTTGGAAAGAAACAGATCTGCATGGAAACTACACGATCTGAGTTTGAAATTAACCTTTTCTGTACAGTCAGCCACAAAACTGGCATACTGGTACTATCTCAGCCTCACCACCTCATAAACTGTCAGCTTCAAATCATCCAAAAACCTTTGAATTTCAGGTGTATTTGTGTGTTTCTTTGTGTTATATATATATATATAAATGTTCTATACCTTACACATAAGTTAGAATGTGCCAAAATAATTGCTACTTTTCTAATAATACCATATATGAAGTATGGAAAATATACTGATTTCAGATACCTTTGTAGTTCTGTGCAAAGCTTACAGCCTGAAAGCACTAGCGTGTAACAGTGAAATTAGAATGCAGAACTGAAACATTTTGTATTAACATGTAGATTAAATTGGTTGCATAGCAAATGAATTGCTGAGCACTACATGTATTTGTGTTTCTGAAGTACAATATAACTTCTTAATTCACTATGCCTTTGAGTAACTGTGGAATGCCTCATTCTACAGGAAAAACAGAGCACTGGGTGGTCTGGAATCTGTTGTTATGCCCAGGTTTTACTGAGCACAATTCTGTACCATTCCAGTAAGATTTCTGCTCTAGATTGCAGAGGCTCAGGACGCTGATATTTAGTTAGATTATGTGATAAAGGCTTATTCCCCCAAACATGAAGGAACACAGAGGCACCATAACATTTGGGGGACCCCAATATCCCAGTCGGAGACCCAGACCCTGCTGAGGCTGCCCCAGGAGAGCCTCAGTCCCAGGGGCTGGAGGGCCACCAGCACTGTGGGACAAAGGGAGATGGTCTCTGGAGCACCTTACAGACAAGGCAGGGCTACCACCAGAGTTGTGGGCCTCATTATGGGATGCAGGTAGGGAACATATTGGAATCTTTAGATTTATTGGCTTAAGGGAGGAGACAAAAGCAGGGAAAGGAGAGGTATCAAGGTAGTTTGGGAAGAAACAAGCATGGAAAAATAGAAAAAGCGTAAAAAGGACCGGTCTCCTGATCACCACAGTTTGTCCTGTGTTCTCAGTAAGCTTAATTTCTGTGTTGCTGGGTGAGGGGGACTCCCTGTTCTGAGTGCACTTGTGTGTGTATGGGGGTCTCATTGCTGGCAACTGGAGTTGCACCATAGATCATAGGGTCTCGTGTGCCTGTGGTGCCAGCAAAAGGAGCGAGCAACAGTGCATACATCAGTGTGCAATTGCTAGTGAGTTACCTGCGAGGACAGTAAAAGGCCTGGGAGCCAGGCATCGAGGCTGGTTGGACTCGATGATCCCAAGGGTCTTTTCCAATCTGAATGATTCTATGATTCTAAGGCAGCTGTGAGCCTGGGCCATTTACCAGGGAGACCCAAGGGTCTGTAAGTTGGCTACAACAGGGACTCAGAAGTCCAAGACAACCACTACGGACACCCTAAGGTCTGTAAGTCTGTGGGGTCGACTGTGTGTGATCCATTTGCATGTGTGTGTCTCTGTATGAGGCAAAGAGAGATGAGAGGATCCAGGGCCAGTTACTGGACAGGCTGAGGGCTTAAGACCTGTTGCTGAAGGTATATCTAGGGTGCATGCAAAGTCCACCAAGTTGGACCAGCAGCTGGAGTGGGGCTGCTGGTCCTGAGGTGCCTGCAGCTAGGGAGAGCAAGGGCTAAGAGCAAGCCATTAGGTAGACTAAGTGTCTGAGGCCAGTTACTGAGGGCACCCACGCAGTGTGTGCTTAGATATATGTGTTTATATGCATGGGGGTGTGTGTATATTTTCCACTAACAGGCTTTTATCCTGCTCAGCCAGGGAGGAAAACACAAGGAGGCTGTTGGTGCTGTTTGTTTGTGAGTGCTTAGTGTTTCCATCTGCAATGAGCCATGTAGCTGGCTGTGTGTCTGTGTATATATTTGTTGTATATCTGTGTGTGGGTACCTATCAGGAAGAGATGCTCAGCTTCACTACTCGCTGGACGTGGGAACATGGAGCTGCAGCAGCCTTGCCTTTATCTGGCTACAGAATTTGGCAACTGTTAACGTGTTTGTTGCAAGCTCTATGAATGCTAAAAAGCAATAAGGTATTCAGTATATATTTTTCTGTTATGACTGCTGAGAAATAACAGTAAGTCTTCATGAGCAAAATATTGCATAAACTGCTTTAGACCTCCTGCAGCAATAATTTACTACTCTGTTTGGTGATCACTGAAAGATTAAGCCAGAGAGCAACATTCTGTTCTGTACAGACAGGAGCAGACTGGATTTTTTGTGTGTCATAACATCAATTCTGTAACTCACTGGAAAAATCTGCTGGAAAAAAAATTCTGATGAGAAAGAAAAGTTAGTTGGCTGAAAAAAATTTACAGAACTAATGCACGCTCCATTTCTAAGCGAGTTCTTGTGCAGATGATATACTGCCCTCAATTGGTACATCTAACTTCTGCTGAAAGAAGTCCTGCTGCAGCTTGCTTGTAAAACATAGTGACAGAAGGCTCAGAACAGTCTTCCATATTAACCCTAGTGAGTACGTGATGAAACCCCACCAAATCAGTGTGGTGTCATTGAATCTGCACTCTATTCATTTGTGCTTTGGTTCAAACAGAGCTATTTGAGGGAAACACTCCCAAACATCTTACAAAAATCTAGACAGCAGCTCTTGAAATACGACCATGAATATTCCTCTCAGGGCTCCATTCCATTCATTGGATTATTTTGAGATCTTTTTGTTTGGTTCCCTTTTGAGTAAAAAGAAAAGAGATTTTAATATTTAGAAACCACCAAGAGGTTTAATCACAGAAAAAAAAAATACAACGTTGCCCTCAGAAGATAAACATCTCACCGAGCTCACTTCAGGACTTCACCTTGACATCTTCTAGACAAGCAGTTGAAAACTATGAGATGAGCTACAGTTTATGCCAGACCTGAAACTCCTCCTCCTCCTACCTGCTGTCAGTCTGTTCAAGCATAAAGTAAGTTGCCATCAGGTGTTGTCTGCAGGTGGGTGGAGGGTCAATAAATTGGCTCTTCTTGCACTGGAATACTTTCAGTTGTGATCTGTTTTGAGTTTTACTCATTTTCTGGGAAAGGGCCATGTGTAGTTGTAGGTTAGGTAATAATTTGCTGACAGACTGCCTCTCAGAATAATCCAAAATTATGTTTTTCTTGGCTTAACTCTGATGTCTCAGCAGCTACTGTCAAGACCAGCCTTAGGTAGACAAATCACTGCTGTTGCGCCATTGAAACCAGTTCAAGTAATACCAGTGTCACACCCACAGCCTCCAAAAGATGATATGCTCATATGGCTGAGTAGGGAATTCGCACTCAGGAGCGTTTTTTTGCTGCTTTTCAGGAGGGTCAATGGCTACACAGGTCCGTTCTCTTCCTCAGGCCTAAATTCAACATATCCACATTGAAATGCTCATTTAGCAACATTTCAATGGCCACAGCTGGGTTTCTCTTCTACATTTCCAGTGTGTTTTTTCATCTGATGCGTCTCAGAAAAATCTTTTTCACTCATCCAAATCAAGACTAGAGCTAAAGGGAATCCCCACCTGTCATAACCTCAAATTCCTGTGTAGGCTTCTCACTCCCACTGTCCCAAAGTGGGAAAAGTAACCCTACAGATACAGTTGACTGTTGGTCTAGGTGTTCCAAGCATTCGCAACAAAATAGCTTATGGTGGACAAACCCAAGAGCTCCTCTTATGTTGGAAATGACTTGGTTGCCTGCAGTCATGCAGGAAAGTGGGGTTCAGGGGAAGAGATCATAATTTAGTTTGATGTTTGATCCACTTCAAGAGGGAAAGGAGAACTGCAGTTCACCTGGGCCATCAGCCTTGGAGGGAGATAGACAAGTTCCCCTCTTCGTAGCCTCTGTAATGTAGAGGAACACTACATAAAGCAAGATGTACAGCAATGGAGAACGCAACTTTAAAATACTGTCTTAAAAAAGACAGATTATGCATCCACATTATGCTTTTAATGTTTTCATTTAGTACAAAATTGGCAGGCTTATACCACTACTGTGCTTTCTTCTGTTACTGAGAAAACACCATTATTAACTATGATCAGGCAGTGGTGGTTATTTCAGCGCAGCAACCTCATCCTTAGAGTCTGAGGAAACTGTTGTAAAAGAAGTCTACAACTTCTTTTTTTATTTCTTTGCTCAATACTGGCCTTTCAGGTAAAATCTTGTTCTGATCTGATGGCAGTAATCAGTAATGATGAATAAGCTGGTGTGTACGTAATCTTTCCATTTTGCAACATAGGTCTGTCCTCTTCTTTCAGTATGTTTTCTCATCTGACATTCTCAGAAACGTCTCTTTCACTCATCTAAATCCAGTCGGGAGTTATTATATGATAGACAGATTACAGCGTTCGTGTGCTCCCATATGGAACCAAGCTACAAATGAAAAATAAATCTTGCCTGATCTTGAGATTTGGTAGAAATGTAGCTATTTCCAACTGTCTTAAGCAACAACTTTTACTTTTTTTAAGTGTGTTTTCTCTGTCCTATTTATAACTTTCTACAGTTTGTCTCCAAAATGTAAAGAAGGAAGTGACAATAAGTGTGAAATTTGTAAGTACACGAAGACAACGTCTACCTTTGCAACCCTACAGTCTAGGATAATGAACAGTATATACCAGAAAAGGAGTCAATGGGAATAAAAAATTGTAGGTGTTTCTTCATTGATAATCACAGTATTAACCAAAGGCAAATGTTCGATTTTATAATCTGCCTTCTACTGATCTTTGTCACATGATAGTGGAAGAAATCAGATTCTGGAACCAAGGAGCAGTGTCCTTAATAGGTGACACCTACCAAGACAGGCAGTAAGGTGACAGGATCAGTGTCTTACCAATTCTTGGATGCAGCTTTGTCCCCCAGGACCAGCCATGAGGAAACCTCTCGCCCACACTCCCGTCCCTTGGCTGGGCTGGAACAGCATCAGATGCAATAGCTATCACAATTAATGAAGTATACTGCGATCAAGACTCCTACTAAAGCTTCTTCATGCCACTTCAGCATTATAACAGGTATAAAGGATGACTAATTTATACCTGCTATCTGTGGATACAAGTCTGTAAGTTGGCCTGTGTCTGTGAGAAGCCTACTGTTGATAAAAAGTCAATAATAATTATTATAAATACTATTTTTCTCAAATCCAAGAAAATGGACATATTTAGCTCCAGACAGCACCATGCAAAATAATAGCTGCTCTAAATTTACGTGTTAATAGGATAGTTTCAGCATGACACAAGCACCGTATCAACATGAGTGGCGAGCACTGAGGAAAGTGGGGAAACGCACATGATGGGAGAAGTGCTGAGCTCCTCATTCGCAGCATGGGCCCTCCAAAACTGTCAGGGTGTGCTTGTGATCAGTGCAGGAAAGTTTGCCCAGATACCACTAGAGATCCAACTGTTTCATGACAAAGAATATTCCTCTTGCTTGAGCTGTCTTTTCAGACTGTGATTTATTACTGTTATTTTAACATCTACGGACCTGGTTGTGCTCGGTATAGTACAAACATCAGAAGTGACAGCTCTCACCCTTCAAATCTGTTGCCAGAGACAAGATGTAGCAAATAGGCAGGAAAAACAAAATGCAGGGGTTGAAAAGGGATGGGGTAGTAAAAATTAGGTGTTCAAATATGCACTACTTAGCTGTTTATTTCCTAAACTTTAATAGCTTTAATAACATTGCATGTATGTTGATATGTATGAAGGCTTTGAGAAAAAGAAATTTACATGATTATTAATTATATATATGCATTTCTGGCAATATTGAAGAACTGTAAGGATTTTCTAGCAATTGATCAGAATTGCCTGAATTCTTTGCGCTTGTGGTGTCTCTGATAGCCACATGCAAAGTGACTTTTACTGTGACACTAGTATATTTCAACTCAGCTGTATTTTTGAGGCTGCTGTTAATCTGATCCTTAAAAAAAAGTGAGTGGTATTGCTCACTTCTGAAATTAGTTTTAAGCTTTCCAAATGCCTGGATCATGAATGTTCCTTATCTAATTACCTGATGCCCTCTTTCAGTGTGTCATTGTATTACTTTTTTACTCTCTTTAATATTATGGAAATGTAAAATAACTTGACCTTGAATAGATACCTTGTGGGGATTCCTTTAATATATGCAGTGAATTATATGAACCCCTGTTGATAGCTAAAAGAATTTTACCTCTTCTATTTCATAACAGAGCTTTGCACTTCAGAAGCAGTGAAGTTTCTGGCCTGAAAGACCATTTGGATTTGCTCATTCATTGCATTTTTATTAATTTGTGATATGTCAAATGAATACACGATCTCTCTCACTTCTGCTGATTAAAAAGTTCTATTAAGAACAGAGATGATAAATACATATGATATGAAATGAACTGGGTTATAAATCCAAAATGGAGACATAATGTAATAAAACATCTTTTCCTCAATATCATACTCAATTTTTCTTATATGTAGACAGCTATTGTCAGCTTAATTATTTTAAGGTAAGATCAACCTTAATTAATCAAAATAAAGTAAGACTGGCTTTGTAGTATTTAAAAAATAAAAGGCAAAATAATCATATGCGAGGTTGATACAGTGTATGTATATTAAGGTATAAGAACACAAGAGGATATACTACTAAACTGAGTCATAGTAACGAACAATATAGTTGGATTTATAGTTCATTGCCACAAATAGGGACAACTCGCTGTTTTTGTCTCAGAAACAAGCATCTTTGTGTCAGCTGTCAGATGCGCCAAGCAGAAAGCCTACTGTAATGACTGTGTGCTAGGTAGATAGAGGAGAGGGATGTACCCCAAAGCTGAAGAAAAATGAGCAGATGTCAAACTTATTACCAATTTTTGAGTTATCTAATTCCTCTATAAAATGCCTCTAAAATCATCAGCCAAACCCAGCCATCATGTTTAAGCAGGCAGTAGCAGGGCATTAGAAGAAATGGAAAAGAAGTTTGCTTTTAAATAGCTCAGATTTTGCTTTCATTGTGGTGGTTTTGGTTTTTTCTTTAATGGATTCAAACTACGTTTATCCAGGGTCTGTTTTCTGTAAGTGAGGGCTTTTAGGAAATAACTGTTAAGCTGCAAGGTGAGTTTCATTCCTCTCTGTACAAGCATATTGGCTACTGTTTCAGCTTTTGCATCTCCTCCATTGGGGTATGTGTTGTTGCACCCTATGTATTTGAGGCTCCTGCTTATCCCCGCAGGAATTGTGTCCTGAAGAGAAGCAGGATCTACAGGCCATGCCCGTGATGGTGAGCTGGCAGCACCTTCACCTGAAACCCAAAGTCAGCCCTTTACCTGCTTGTCTTGAGCACCTGGGCAAGGGAAAAGCAGCCTCTGCAGAACGGATGCAAGGGACCAGCAAACCCCAAACACGGACTCTGCTCACACCTCATCAGCTCCAATGTACGACACCGTTTGGGACATCAGGTAGGACTGGCAATGTCATCTTGATTTTCACCTCTTCGCTCAAGGGTAGTGTGATTATATAATGACCTTGAAAATTACCTTCTCGATCAAAAAATGAATCAGTTTCAAACCTAGGACTTGTGGGAAGTGTCTCTCATTTCGACTTTCTTTTTGTGTGTGTGTATATTTGGGAGAAAAGGGTGGGAAAAAGAGGAGAGGAAACTGAGAACTGAATGTGGTGGGGATGATCGGGATGCTAGTGCTGTTCATATGTCGGTGGTGCAGCTCCACTTTACTCTCACTGCAAATCTGGCTGATTGGCTTTTCCTCAGACTGCAGCTTGATTTTTATTTATTTTTTTTTCACACAGCTTTAGTACAGTGGTTTTGTGGCAATTATGCAAATTGTATGTCACACCACTGCTTATTTTCCACATCATTTGATTTGACCTTTAAAACTAATAAGAGAATTATCATTTTTACGGGTAATTTGTGTTTCATGGTATGAGACAGCAGGACAGGGACTGATGGGAGGAACATCAGAACATAGAAGTCATGTTGCAGGATAGTTCTGGAGCCTGTAAGTGGGTATCCAGCATGCAATAGTGGCTGATGTGAGCTCCTAAGGAGTAAATTAGAAGATAAATTGTGGAATAAAATTCCTAGAGGGGGAATTTTCTTTCTAATAACCATCATTGAGGTCTGGGCCAGTTCATTGTTCTTTGGGTTCCTAATTGTTTCTAATACAAGCATCATTATCTCATTATAATCTATATGTAATATGGATATATATTTGTCCTGGTTTGGGGTGCAGCAGAGACAACCTTCTGCTCATGGAGAGGCTCTTGCTTACACTCGTTGCCGTGGCAACCAGGGTCAGCTGACCTGCTTGTTTACCCCATGGACCGGTTACACCTGTGGGGAGGGGGGGACAGGTCAGGTGACCCAAACTGACCAATAGGGTGTTCCCTCCCATCTGCCATGCTCAGTATAAAAGGTGGGGGAGCAAAGGCATCAGGTTGGCTGTTCTTCAGTGGATTCTTCCTGAATGAGTGCTTCTTTGGTGGCTCCCTTTCTTTGATGCCTGAGGAGGACCATGTGAGTTTGTCTACCTTCAATCCCCATCAGTGTGTTCTAGAATCCAGTTCCCATTTGAGACCACTCTGGAACTTTCCCAGTGCCTGCCAGTGACATCTCCCTGGGAGCTTTTGTATATAGCTTTTGCTATGTGGTTTTGTATATATATTTTTATATATTGTATTTATCTAATTATTTCCTTTTTATTATTAATATTTCATTAAAATAGTTTAGTTTAGAAAATATTCATAAATCTCTTTCTCTTTCTTCTTCCACTCCTTTGATCAAGAAGTGGGGGAGAGCATCTGTCATCTTATTGTTGGCCAACTCAGCACAAACCACAACAGGTAAAATAATAAAGGATATTACTCTTTCTGTACAAATGTTGATGGGTTATACCTCATGTCACATATACATGTCTAATCCCACTTGATCTCACCAAATCTCTAGCTACGTTATCTTGAGTTAATCAATTCTCTTGGTTAAACATAAACTGTATAATTTTTCAGTCCTTTTTGACTAATTTTAAAGCTTCCATATAGAAATTCTCTATGCATCCACCTGTTAAACTACTATGAAAGTCCAAATGTTAAAAGCAAACAGAATTATCTAAGTATTTTCTTCCCCAAGTTGCACGGAACAAACATTATTGTTACCGACTTCATCAACAGCACTGTAATACTCTACTTTCAGCCTCCTTCTGCCTCAAAAAGACCTATGGAAGGTTCAAAGTGTCAAGAAAATTGCTGCAGAATTGTGATAAGATGTGACATTCGAGCAGCAAAGACTTCCATAACACTAGCTAAATGCCTTATTAATCTTACATGTGTCAGATGGGATTTTCTGTGTGTTTAGGATGACGCCTGGCAGGAGCGTAGGATGTTCTGCGTGGGCTCTGGTTCAGGGGGAGGAGGACAGAGTCTTACTCTTCTGACTGAAACTTAATATTTTGTATGCATTTAGCAGTAATGGGAACTACCCACATGCAAAGCCCTAATGAGTGATGAGAAAGACTCCCAAATGGAATAACATGCACCAGTATTTTTGGCCACACTTATCTCTTCCCAACTTCTCTTATGGCCAGTTTTTGTATGATGTTTTCTTCTCCTTATTGTTGGATTACTCATCAATAATTTTGTTTGGGCCTCTTCCCTTTTTCTCTTTCCCTGTTCTTCAGTTCCTCTCTAGGCTTCTTTCCAACATACGTCTGCAGTTCTTGTGTGTTCCATGTTTCTGGTAGGTAGTTCTCTGTCCCACCGTAGCAGAGCCATGTGGCAGTTCAAGTACACAAACAGGAGGTTCTGATCTAGGCTAATTATGCAATGGAAACGTATCTTACAGGTCAGTGTTAGGCCAGCAGATCTAAGGCACCCTGCTCAAAGCAGGAGGCGTGTTTTTCTTCATTCAGTCTTTTTTGGTGGTGGTGTTGATTGTACAGTTCATTCTTTCTTAACTTGCTTGTGCATCTCTTCGCCCCTGCGCTTTCTCATGTGTACCAATTTTGTGTCCACAGTTAAAATACATGAATGCTTGTACTTTCCTCGGTGTGCTGATTTCACCTTTATGGAGTCCGTTGAATGACCACACTGAAACCCAGGGATCTGAGTCAAGCTACTGTCCTGTACAAAAGACTAGCATTGAAGTAAGTCATCGTTGTAAGATCTGAAACTGAAAAGAAAGCAAACATCCCAAGGCTTTTTTTGCATAGCCTGTTTAATTTTGCAGTTACATAAGACCTGTGAGCATCCTGTAAACACTCTTCCCACCTTGAAAAGAAGTTTGCACCTGTTTCTCCTCATTTTGCAATACATTTGGGTTTTTTCCCACCTTCTGCTTCTGTCTTCAACTGAGTATGTTTTTTTTTCCTTTTCCTTGACACAGCATATCTTCAGGTTTTTCTTCACATAGAAAAAGAATATCTACATAAATGTAACAAAAAATATGAAAACCATCTGACTTGAAGATAGAGGCACCCAAAAATTTTGTGCCAAGTTCCAGCTTTTTCAAGACAAATTATGAAAATGCTAAAAGCTTAGTATCTATAGCAGCACAAACAACACCACTACAATATGCCGCAACAGATTGTTCATATGTTACTATTTTTCCAAAGTTCCTTGGCAAGCATTTCCATCAGTAAACAAGTCAAGTGAGAGAATTGTAAAATGGCCAGCAAAAAAAATTCAGTCTTCTCTGGCTATTGAAATCAAATTCTGGTACTTATCACTATTATTCTGTTCTTCAGCCCCTCTTCTTTCACCTGTGCTGACAGACTACAGTTGTCTCTGCTTCTGCCTTCACAACGAGACTTTTGCCTGTCGTACCACCATCCACTTTATATTGCAAGTTTATCAAAGCAATGTCATGTTGAAATATTGGGTCAGATTCTCACCGGGGGGGAAAACTTACATAGATCCATTAACTTCATCAGAAAAATGACAAATTACATGAGCTGGTGAGCTGGCACTGCGTGTTACTTGCAGCATGCTGCAAGTAACATGGAACTGGAAAAAACATTAATAATGCCAGGCCGCTAACACTAAGAGACAGATTGATACCTCTTTTTTTTTTTTTTCTATTGTCTATTCTGCTTTGATGCTCAATATGTAGGTATCATCAGAATTTATTGTTGAATGAAGCGTCTGCAGATTAGGCCAATTCATGCTACATGTTAATGATGGGTAAGTGCTACAAGTTCAGGAGTTCTTACTTGATTATTACTGGAATAATCACTTGAAGCTGCAAAATACGTATTCCTTCTGTATCAGTACATGCAGCATCTGTAAAATTGGAATTGGAAAGTCACTGTCTTTATGGAAAAAAGAACCTGATTGACCAACATTTGAAACCATCCGTCTGGGTGAAAAACTGAGGAGTTTTTGCCTGACATCTATAATTACCTGTAATTTGAATGTTCGTTAAGTAAGATTAAGGTAGATTGAATGGTAGCATTTGTCTCTTCATATATTGAAATAACTGGGAAAAATCTTACTTTTACTGAAGCCAGTGAAAGCTTTGCCACGAGCTTCACAATGGAATGAATTTAACTCACAACTCTTAATGCCGTCACTTTGCGCAAGAAAGGATGTTCTGGCTGTGCTTTGACTCTGGTATTGGTTGCAGTTCCAAGTTGCAGGGATGGTTGAAAAAAATATGATGAAAAGAAATATTTAATCGAACACCCAATCAGATGAAAACAATGCAGAGCTAACTGTAAATGTGTCTTTTACTAATGAAAAGGAGATATAACTAGTCACAGACCTAAAATGTTGTGAAACTATCCATAGTTTCACATATCCATATCCATCCAGTTCCATGTTACTTTAAAAATAAAATAATAAAAAACTTCAGAAAATTTAATATTCTAGGAGGCCATACAGAAGAATGGAAAAAGGAATATTTTTATCTGGGCAATTCAGAAGGTGAGGAACGCCCTAGATACTTAGCTACATTCAATCAAAATGCATAAGTAAGACTTAGGACAGGGACTGGAACACAGTATCCCTTGCTCTTTCTTTCTGGCCTCATCAGTACTGAATTCTTCTTTCACAGGAGTGGTATGACTTCTTTGGAGGGGGCCGTGAGTGCTTGTGGAGCCGACTGCCAGGTGAGAAAGGCTTTTGGGTTTGGGAGACTTGCATCCCTCTCCTTCCCTATTCCAAGGAGGTCATTGAGTTTGTGTTCCATTCCTCAGGCAAGTGCCGTAGTCTTATGTATATACTGCAATGTTAAAGAAATAAGCAATGTTGCTGAGAAACAGATCTCATTGTAAAGCCTAGATGTAGTTTTTAAATGGCACAGGGAACTAGACATTCTCATCAGCCATAATGTATATCAAGCTGTGTTAAAATGCATTTTATTTTATTCCCCTTTCTTAAAACAATTTTTTCTTACTCCAGAGTTCACCTGAACTGTGGCCCCTCCTTTGGCTGCATTGCGGCTGGATTAAAAAAGGGAGAGGGGCTCACAGCATTTATTCTGTTGTTCCCATACGGCCAGTCACGGTGTTATATCGTACCAGTAGTATAATCAAAAGAAATCATTAAGTCAAAGTCACTTTTCCTATGCTGTCCCTCCTGTTGCACTTTTTAGCAATTTAACACATTCATTACTTGCTTTTATGCCACCCATCCTCAATTTACCAAGCATGATGGACTGCACAGCCAGGCGTTTTTATCAGAGCTTTCAGATAGCTACAGCTGTATATCACCTTCCCTGTTTATTTCTCTGAGTGCCCTTTCACAGTGCTTGTTTCTCTTCATGCAGCATAGCAATAGCTGCGGTAAATAAGTTTAACTATAGCTTACTTAACTGGTATCACGAACTGAGACTCCTGCCGTCGTTAGCCTGAGTTAATTATGACAATATTAGCAACAGGACTTTAAGATTAATTTATGTTTGAGAAGCCTACACAATTCACACACAATTCACATAATGAAAAAGTGTTAAACAGCATGGTTGGTTGCCTTTCCGGCGTTTATTCCTGTATAGCAAAGCAGTGAGTTCCCAACAGGCTTAAAGAGGCAAGCATACAATACAAAGCCATTTGTGATTTGTTGATTTATTCCTGTTGCTTTATTCTCAACAGCCAACAGGTGCCTCATAGAGAATTCAAACTAATAAATGCAGAAAGACAAAACCAACAACCTTACAATGAATTATGTCAGGGACAACTTCTAATCCTCTCTTTTTTCATAGCACTGCTTATGTTGAAAAGATGAGAGGAAAAAAAGAAAGGACAAAAGGTGGTGGTGAAACACAGAGGAAAATCCTAAAAAAGCTAGTGCCCCAGGGAGCTGCATAATTAACAAATCTTTTTACACATGCTAAGCTTTTCCTTCTCAGTATTGGAGAACAATAGTATCATAACTTAATCAAAATTACTTTGAATAGTGTCATTAATGACACATGGTCTTGGTTTGTCCCTGCTTGAAAGCCCGATAACGTTTTCATACCCACTATTGAATATGTGTTTAGCTTTGTCCTCCTCATTTGTACAATATGCTCATACTTATCAGATCATCTGCTTTTGTACTTGGATGTTTAACAATTCAATAAAAGGTTAACAATAAAGGGGAAGTCAAAGGGAGAGGAAGGATAAGATGAAGGTTTATTTTCAGTACCAGCAAACTAAACAATGGGAAGGAAAGTGTATTATATCATCTGTAGAAAGCAGCCTACTCCGTCCAATTCTAGCCACAGAGGATATTTAGAGAGCACAGGCCTTAAATAAGATTTATTGAAGTACAGTCCTGCCTTCGTTGTATAGATTAGAGGCATTTTCTTCTAAAATAACTGATTAACAGAAGCAGCTCCCTTAAGAATGGTTGCACAGAGTATTCCTGTCAAGCCTCTACCTTGTATAAATATTTTTAATTAATGGATGCCTTCGTCAAATATTAGAAAAAATTAAGCATTAGTGGTCACCAGAGACACTGCTATTAGAGTGATTATCTTAGATTTAATTTCATTTGCAGATGCCATTAATTTATTTTTAATAGAGCTCTAATTTAGTTTCATCTATTTCTTGTTCAGTTTTTGCAGATACTGGCAGGCTGCACTTCCTTCAAAGCCCACCAGCTTTCCCCTCCTACCTCCTTAGGCTCTCTGTTCTCCATAGAGTATGTTTGTGTTTAAATTAGCTGGACCACTGCAGGCAGAGGTAACAATTAATCTTCAAATGTGCCACAAGATAGAAGTTAAAGCTTTAGCTGAGGAACTTAAAGCAGGAAGCAGTGTTACCACTGCAAGTCATCTGTTCTTTATGGAAAGGCAGTAGTTGTCTCACATAGGAGCAGGCTGCCCTTGAAGTAACTTCGCTCCGAGTGTCAGTTAGGTATTGTTGCACAGTATATAAACCTCCTTTTGTCAGCTTGCATTAACCACAGAATTGACTTGTAAGACATTTGTACTCGAAGAGAGATGAACCATGTCCTGTCTTTAACAAAGGATATGTCAGTGCTGCAGCATAGAGGGGAGATACCAGCGTTGTTTTCTTTGGAAAACTACATCAGTGTGTTCAAAGTTTTCTGCTGTCACAGCTCAGCTGCTTCTGCTTCATAGGTGTTTAAATCAGGGGTTTCTGTGCAACTTTACAGAATGAGATGGCTCCTAGAGAAATATGTCTGATAGCAGCCCCGTTAGAGTGAGCTCCAACAGCCCTTTACTTGGTATTGGTCTCAGTTTGAGACTTCTGCCCATGGGGTTCAATGCATACAAGAGCACTTCATGATTCCACTATGTTCCTACAAATATGGTCTTCAGGAAGGTAGGATATGGGGATAAATCTTCTTTAACCCATTTAGACCAAGAAAAGAAGTCAAGGGATGGAAGGCTTCTTTGCTCTGGTTTTGATCTGGCAACTCTGATACAGAGGGATGACATGACTTTTTTCAGTTACACAGGAACTTTACAGTAGAGCTAGGAGATGAATCTAGATCTTCTGTGTCCCGATCGAGGACTAAGCTGTAAATCTATCTTTTGTTGTTTTATTATAAATGAGTGGTATTTGTAAAGAGCAGCACTGCAGTCCAGTTAGGTTTGCTCCATTGTAGTCAATATGTACTTTATCGCTGACTTTAGAAGAAGTAGAATACACACTCAACCACTGGAAGCAAAAAAACTGCTAATTTTATACTGATCTAGAGAATCAGTTTCTCCAGCAGTGTGTGTCTGCTTCTAGCTAGGGTTATCTCTACATTTAATTTTAATCAGATCTCTTCTAAAAGGGATTAAAGGATGCCCGTTGTGATGAGGGCATGGCATTTATTCCTCTTGGAAACGTTTTTTTTTTTTTACCTCAGCAAGTTCATTTAATATGAATAGTGCTTCTATGGGGATAATTTTGACCCTTAACCATTCTTAGACTGAATATGAACCAGCACCTCATATTCAAGGGTCTGTGTTTCTTTGTCAAGCTCCTGACTCAGGCAGGAAACTGAGAATGTTCATTTGTAAACTTTTCCAGTAAGTGGCTGGATGGAGAAAGATATTCATAACTTTTTTTTTAGAAACAGTTACTGTTCTTTTTTTCTATGAGTTTATCTTTTGTCCATATCCTAGTCTCAGCAACAAAATCCAAGTTCAAGTAGGGATGATCAAATCATTTTAATAACACAATGCTACTATCCCTCATTGTCCTTTTATTGACTAGCTTAATAACGATGGCATCTATAGACTTAAAACTATCCTAGTGTCTGAAATTAGTCTGAAGAATCTTTAATCAAGTTAAGCTTGATAAAAGTCACAGGAGGCCTGGGAATAAGGAGATGATACATTTGCAGGAGAAAAATCCAAGAGAGAACATGGCATACATGAGAGAATATTTTTAGAAATTAATCGGTGTATGTGGAACTGAACTGAATGGTAGGAGAGCAGGTTCCCATCTGATCAGCTGCATACATGCATGCTCTGCTAGAAGACTGGGAATAACTAACGTTTATAGTGAATCTGGCATAGCAATGAAGCATGGACATCCTACAATCATGGTCAATTTCTTATTGTTCACAGCCTTAAATGAAAACCTCTAGCGAGGTTTTAATAATCACTTCACCTACCCATTTATGAGACGATCCTCAGAGAAGAGGATGGCCCACATGCTCTTCGTATGTGCTCTTCAAATCGGGGCATGACAGTCAAAAAGACAAAAATGCAAAGAAAAGAGGAAATTATGACAATGATTATTGCTACTGACCTCAACAAAATAGTAGAATTTTTTGTTGTGTGTGTGATTTTTTTTTTCCGTAGCATTTTTCTCCCTTATTTTTGTTCTCAGTGTGTGAAAGTTAGGTTTTTGTGTCGACATCGTTTTATAAAGTGTGACTCACTTAAAGATATTTTATGAGCATACTCCAGTTAGAAAACAGGAATTTTTCTCCAGCTGTATTTACAGTTATTTCTGTTGTGCAGTGGTTCCTCTAGAGTAAATCTTTTCTTCTCCAGGAGACTATGGAAGCAGAGATCCAAAATTTTTCCTCTGTTTAAAGAAGGATAAGGGTTTTATAAAGCTAACATAACTGAGCATGGATCTGTGTGATCTTCCTACACCTCTACAGGGAGATAAACTACATACAAACTACTTCTTTCCTGTGACAACAATCACTAGAAGGCATCTCTTTCACACAGACCCTCTTTGCTACCCAATTTCAGTCTTCACCCATTTAGGTATTGCTGAAGACCTACTGGGTTGTGGGGACCATGAAAATCTTCCAAGACCATATTGTACTGAGGAATGGGATTCTTGTGGTTTGTCAGTTAATCTGAAATAGCCAAGCGTTAAGTGTGTGTAAAGTAGAGAAAAATCTATTCATAACAACCTAAAATTATCAATACTCTTAAAAATGAGCATAGAGGTAAGTGTGCAGACATGTAGGCAAGTCATATCTGCCTCTCTTGTATATTTTAAATCAGCTCCAGTGACAATGGTTTGCTTCAGCTGCTGCATCATGCCAAGGAGGTCAAGGAATGCAGTCTGCATATCATCCTCAGTTTCAAAACCTGAAGAATATCCTAATAGGAAAGCTAGTTCCTGAGCAGGCCTCTGAGTGACTGCAGAAACTCAAGAGCTCCAGGAGTGAGGAGCACTCTCTTGAAGACTTTACCATAGCACGCAATATCTGTCCATTTCTAAAAATGCAGTGCTTGTCAGATCATCAGGCCTCACTAGCTTCAACTCGGAAACATAAAAAGTTAGAGTATTCTGAAGCAGGAGGGAATTTGGTAAAAGAAAGGATGGAGACTGCAGGGAAGAATCCTAAGTTTTAGCCAAACTGATGTGAAAGCAAATTAAAGTAACAATAAAAGGTTTGATAGCTCCATTATGAATGCACTAGCTGTAAATATGAAATGCAGCCTGCTTAGAAGGAGCCATTGATAATATCCACCAAGACTGGAATGAATAAGTACTCATACTGATTCCTTTTATTGGCCACAAAAGATAGGGGCCCTGGCAACATCCCATAGTGCCTCTCTCCATAGTGCTTTCTTCAATGCAGTCACAGGAGAGACTGGCAGAATGTCTCTCTTCTCCATGGCCAATGCCAGAAGTTATTTTTGACTGTTAGGGATTTTAAGTTTCATCTAAATGCCAAGGTAACCTTGGAGTATGTTAAAGAGACCCGGCTATGATCATTGGTCTGTGGGTGATGGCCTGCTCGTGATGAGAAACTGACTATCCATCGCTGTATCAGCCAGATATGGAGATGAGTGTCTGTGAAGAGGTCATGCAGCTTCAGCAAAATCTAGTAATCTGGACAATTCCCAGCATCTTGGCACTAGAAAACAGCCTTCTGTTTAAAAAATGAAAAAGTAAATAAATAAAAAAAGTCATACAGGAAAGGAGTCTGCTTTATGTGAGATAATGAGACCACGGATTTTAAGAATTGCTGAGAATCTAAGAAGAGATTAGTTCTCAGCAAAGATTGTGGTGGTATTTGCTTTGTGAGTCCCCCCTGTGCAAGGACTCACATAAACCATAAAACTTCCACTTAGACTACAAGCTGTGTCAACTACTGAACCAGGAACAATTTACCTGTGGTTGTTTCCCTTCACAAATACACTGTCTTTTAATATATTCTGCTGTCATAGAAATGTGGGCTAGATATTTTTCCAGTAAGAACTTAGCCATTGATTTCTTTTTAGTGCTACACAAAAATATTTGGCCATCGATTATTGCAGATGAAAAACCTGCTGTGCAGTTTATGCTTTCAAAAAATACACACGGGCATCACAGTAAAGGCAAGACTGTCTTCTTTCCATTTGCAGAAGAAATGCGAGTTCCATTCAGGGGAGCGTAAGATGATAAAAATAGCTCTGCTGCTTCAACCCAGGGGCTCGTTGGTCACTCTCCTGTTTCTGGATGTTGTTTCAGGATGAAGCACCAGGGTGCATGGAACAAAGGGACCTCAGGGATATCATGACTGCTGTCAGTTGGCACATCCCTGGTCTTCTGCCTGTTCTTCACCAGCATGTCAATGTACTGCAGGCAACAGACTTTCTCTGAGTGACTGACCATCCTGGTGGGCTGTTGAGGTCTATGCATTTCATCATCTTCCTCACAATCTTTGGCAACTTGGGGAGATTGGACTCTGGCGAAAGACTCCAGGCAAAGATATTGCACAAAATTGTCACCTGCCTCTTCCTCTCTGATTCTCACCTCATCCACTGGCCATATGTTCATGTTTAGCCTCTACAATGTCAAAAAAGACCCCCTACCAAAACAGAAGGAAAAGGCAAGATGAGGAATTGATACCATGTGAACTCTCCCCAGAGTAAGTAACTGTAGATGTTTTTTTCCATTATGACAGAAAAAAATCAAGCTTTTTATTTATTGCTCTATCATCATCATTCTCTTTCTTCTGATAGCACAGTTTTGTAAGCCCAGCAACTGCATACTGAAGAATGGTGTGTTATGGTAAGTAGCAGCAGAAATTCTATTTGATAAATTTTATTTTTCCATTCTGGTTTGAAACTAGCAGTGGTTTTTTTCCAAACATATTTGTGGTTTAGAATTATTACCTGAGTAATTTTGAGCTGTAAATTCCTTTTGACATTGGTTCAGAGGAGGTAATAGCTTATTTGATTTGACATGTTAGTCATGTGGTAGTGTTTCTGTTCTCTTAATGGCTGAGCCATGAAAATTTTAATCAGGATCCTAGTTCTTATCCTAGAATAGTGAATTTGTCACTAATTTTCTATGTGGATTGGTTGTGTTGTTTTCCACCAGAAGTATAAAAAGATTTTTAATCTAAATGGTCTACTTTCTGAGAGTAAGTTTGTGTAAAAAACCATAAATAACTGAAAATGGAATTACAATCCCTAACTGTTTTTCAGCTTTCGTCAAATAATCTCACCAGAACTATAAGCATTTTAATGACAAAATGCTGTCATATTGTCCTATGTTCTTATTTTTGTCTCTGGGTTCTGTTCCTAAAGTCTTCATTTCATATTGCATTATGTGTATTTCCTAAGAGGAGAAAGCATGCTATTTTTTGACACAAGCATATAAAGGACTCTAAATTCCATGAAATTCCAAGAATGTGTTTCAAACCCAAAATATTACTGGTTTTGGCTAAAGCGTTTAGAATGGAACAGGGAGTATTCTTCCACAAAGTTCTCTGTGGGCAGAGGGTGATGAAGAAGAAATGTTGATATGTTTTCAAGTGACCGCTACAGAAATATTTGCTGGTATATGTTTGATGTGCATGTTCTCTGTGGAATGCCAACCGCAAATGTGAATACAGGCAAAACAAAATTAAAACTGGTATCCATGCAAATATCTGTAAGTGGTATGTTTCAGCTTGTCTTTAGTTCCTTTGTCCACTAATCTGAACAAAATATTCTTCCAAGTTGTGTTTATTATGTCTGTTGAACAATGGAGTTGTCCGGAATGCAGTCTAATTTATTTTAAATCCTAAACAATAGAGGGGATTTTCCTTTGACAATGGTGATTAATTGTAAATCTTAAAATGCATTATGGACTGGAAGTGTTCAAAATTATTCTTGATGAACTATTGAAATGATTAATCTTTTTTTCCTTTTGCCCTGTTCCTGAAGTGATCAGGTTTTCCATGAATGCGTTAATTGCTCAAAAATTCTTCTAACTCTGGCCAATAAAAAAAAAAAAACAACAAAAGGTTTTTAATGAACTATCCCCTGCTACTATTTCTTTAAAAATCCGATATTTTTTCAGGCATTTGATTTGTCTGCTTAGGCAAGTCTTCTCTGTCTACGCCATGGTTAGATAATTTAGTCTGTTAAAATGAGAAAATAACCAAAAACATCTAACCCATAATGACTTGCAATATTACTTTTCAGCATGGATAATTATTCACTGACTATTTGTGTAGTATTTAGGATTCATAAACATCTTCAGGACTAAAAACATTTGTCATGCAGATATGCACATGCAGTTAATAATAAGCCACAAATAATAACTGAACGAGCTGACAGTGCTTCTAACAAAATTATTCACTATTTTTTGTGGTATTTAGCCAAGTCTGCTTAGGATCTATAAATAATTGCTGACTTAAAGATTCTGAAGACCAGGTAGAACAGTTGGATCATTTTTCTGACTTCGTAGGCGGTGTAGACTAGGTAATCTTACCTGGTTATGCTGGATGATGATTATATCTGTGTGCATTTATTGTTTTAATTCTGCTGAGTATAGATAGACTGAAAAGGCTTAAAAGTAGAAAAAAATCTGGTATGGTAATTGATGAGACCTAATTAGAAAAAATGAATGTTTAGTATAGCAGTCTCATATTTAAACAGTGCAGCAGTCATGTCATAGTTAAAATTCTTCCATATACAAGGTGGAAGGGTTCAGGGAATTTCTTATTCCTTCTTTTTGCAAAATCATGTAGAATCATAATGGGAAATAGGTTCCAGAGAACAGTGACAGTTGTTTCTCCATAGCAAATGTGATTGTTAATGGAAAGAAATGCAAGACAGCCATCTGTTGGATTGCACAGCAACATGCTTGGTTTCCAGGTTTCAGTGTGGGTTGCCAGTAGCCCAGAAAGGAACAAGTACAGTGCTCATTGCAAGGGCAGATGGTGTTTGTGGACAGTTTAAATTCAGGCTGAGCATAGGTCCACTGTGAAGGAAATGTCCGCATGTGAAAATGGGTCCTAGGAGTGCTGCAGACATCTGGGATGCAGGCAAGGCTTTATCATCAGCATGTTACTGGTTGTACAGAGGTTTTCTGTGCCTTTTCACAAGTAACAATTCAGTAGTGAAGGACGATGTTGCCAGCTGCCATCAAAAATGATGGATTCAGCACTGACCCTCTGCTTGGGGAGAACAAATGCGCAGCTGATCTCCACGCGTACATCAGTGTAGAACAGAAGACTAGCTTGTCCCTGGACTTGTATGGCACCATCATGTATATGTTGTAAAGGACATACTAGTGAAGATCATAGTCAGATTTATCTTTAAAAAGTTGGGTTTAGTGTACGGCTTGAATTAGATATCTTGGATGCTTATATTTTGTATATTATTGGCTCTTATAAAAACGTTTTACATCACACTGTTCATTAACTGACACAATAATTGTGTCTTCTGTTGTCCCAGATGTACTGATCCAGATTTATGATTTGATAAATTGCATGTCATTGCCATTCATTATGAAGGTCTGAGCCAGTGCATTTTTCCCATCTGAGGTACTCTGCCAGACTTCTTTTCTGAACTGATTTTGTACCTTTCTTAGATGTGGGGCCATTTAGATGGGCTTAGTTCCCAGTACAAAGGAGGTAACTGCAATCTGCTGTCTGTCTCCACATCTTTTTAGCAACAGAGACAGAATAGTGGAAATGCTGGCTTCCCCTCTTACCACAGTCTTCCATGTAATGCTTGAGCACACAGTATCTCTCTTCCAGGTGACAGTAACACAAAGGAGAACTCTTGATATGGTACCATGGCTCTGGGTATCTGGGCAGGAATTTTGTAAGCCTCTCACATATTGCTGCTGTCATTAGCCCTTGCAGCTGCATGCTGGTACGCAGGACTAAGCTCTGAACCACAGTGAACTGAATAGGAATATTATCAGTGTTTTTATCTGGCACAAACTGTGCGATTTTTGAGAGATCCCTGGCTTGCCTTTTTTTTCTATCCCTGCTGAGCCCAATTACGCTGAAAGCCAGCAAAAATTGATCCGGTGCTGAAAATCACACCCTACATTTTCCTCTGAGTACAAATAGATTGAATTTCAATTAAAAATTAGAGCAAAGTAAAAGGTCACTTTCTCATTCTAATGAAATTTAAATTAATTTTGTTTCTTTCTCTGTCTTTAATTTCTGTCACATGTTCTTTTGTAGGTCAGTGAAATCTCAGGACTGGATAACAGCCAGTGGTTGTAAAAAGTAAAGGGGAGAGGGGTGAGGGTGTCTGAACAATAAGAAAGGTATCCAAATAACTAGCTATGCTAAATAATGGAGCAGAAGGCTATACTGGTTATCTGCGCTAGTGTGATTTGTTTGCCGCATTCTGTGGCAGACATCCATTGTGAATATTTGACATGCGTGTTTGCTTTGGTGAAAATATTCAAATTGTTTGCAAACGCTGAGGATTTGACCACTGCATTCCATGTGATAATCATAAGTCTCATATTCTGAAATCCTGTGCTGTTTTTTTTTTCCTCTGTAATTTGGCTTAGACTGTGACAGCTTCTGGTTGAGATCTATTTATCCCATATGTTATCATCAGCAGATTATTATGTTCTAAATAAGTTTCAACTGATATCGAACTGGTACAGCTGAAAGGACAAGGGTACCAGCTGGGGTAGGCCAGCTTGTTAACATCCCTACAGATCTTACTGTGAGCTGAATGGCTGCCATTGAGGTTGTAACTTTCTGAGAGTTTTAAAATTACACAGGCAGGATTTATTAAATACAAATTCTATAGCTCCTAGCAGAGGCTCAAAATTACTTTTGGATATGACCATGTGTCCTTGATATGCAAAAATATTTGCAATACGTGTAGGAGATGAATCTCATGGTATCAGTCTAAACTCAATGAACAATTCAGTTAGGAAGGCATTCCAGTCTAAACTATTAGAATAGGAGTAATCCTTATTTTCCATTTGCTAATAAAGAGTCTTACCTGAACACAAGGCCCTTAAAAGGATAGAAGAAAATGTTATTCAGATTCAGGGAAGATGCCTGACAGATTGTGCGCTGCTTTTAAGAGAAGTTGTCCTTTCTGCTATGTAAGGTTTTATTCTTGCTTAGTCAGTAAATTATAACAGAAAAGGTCTAGTCTGGTTCTGATTTTATGTTATATTTAATATGAATTTCATGACTCTGCTTCCATTTTAATCTATAAAGCCTGGATTTTTCTCTTTAATTTAAATGACCCATTTTTGAAATTGCTGACTGCTGCTGTTTGGGGGCATTCACTTCAGAAGCTCCTGGGGAAGAGGGACTGATCCCTAACCTCAGAGGAAGGTACAAGTTCTATCCTACATAAATAACTTCATTCTTAGAGGCAATCTGGAGTGGGATACATAAATGGGAATTGATGTACCAGTTTGTGTTGAAGGCAAGGGAAAAGTAAAACAGCTTGAACAAAATAAGAGCTACATTATGATTACTGAAAGCAAAATTTAAAAACCCAGAAATATGGGAGCAAGAAGAAACCATTTTTTTTAATAGAGCAGAAGGGTTTCCCAGCAATTCTGAATATGTTTTCTTTAATAACCTTCTCCAAGCTTTGCCTTTGACCTCAAAACCAAAATAGAAGAAGGCTTTGCCTTCGTTGCTCAAGACAGATGAGTTTGAGCAAGATAACAAATGTGGATTATGTCACTATGAATACCGAACGGGAAGGTGACACTTCAGGTAGTGACCTCTAGCCAAGAATGTAAGACCAGTGCTATATTCTTATCTAGGCACAACCTTTCTGCTTACCTTACAATAAATTAAACTGACTACTTGTCTTTACTATGGCTGAAGCAGCTTGTTTGGTTTGCTTTGGTTTGGTTTGTTTTTTTTTCCTTTTAACCTTAGGGTAACTAATACTCCTTAGCTTTCCTGAGGTAAAACATAGTGAAGGCGAGACACTTCAGTTTACAAGATCTGTGCTATATATCTGCCCAAGGTTGACTTAGCTAAATTTATCTCGCAGTAAAACTGAAGTACTCTGACATTGCTATCCTTTTTTTGTCTCTTTTTTTTTTTTTTTTTTTAAACCTCACACAACTTTGTGTGTGCCAGTTGCCCCAGTTAAAACACAGCACATCTTTAGCAATGAATGAATCATTTTAGCTGCAGCATTCCTGGGTTAGGCTAGTGTGAAGATCACAATACGGATGGTACAATACTTATCTTAGAAGTAATTTATCTTTTCCCATAGGCAAGCAATCTTTCTCCTTCTCCTGGTTCATCACTCAATTGTGTATTTCAATTTGATTCACTGGTTTGTGGCATTCTGCTGTTTTCCTTAGCAGATGTACCTGCTCAGATTTAGCTACTTCTGAAGTGCTTATCCAGCTGTGGGCTTCCTGTGCTGCTGTCTACTGAAGCAGGTGTAATATAGGAACAGTATTTGATATCTCTGCACAATTTATCCTTCCACCCCTGAGTGGCAGCCTGAGATTTTCTTACTTTCCTGCACTTACATAGACAAACTCAGTTTCTCATGATTCTTATTTAATTGTTTCTATTCTCTGTCAAATGTGAATTAATAGATCAGGATCCTGACCCTATTCCTGTGCCACTCAACTTCTCATTTCATTGTGTAATGGCAAAAATCTGTATAACACTCTAAATAAAAAAAAAAAATTACTTTGTATTCCCACTGCACCCAGAATTTCCTGACTATGCTACTGAAGAAGTTATATTGGGTTGTTTTAGGTGCTAACACTGATTGATATATCCTACTGTATTGTGCTTCCCTAATTTGGAAACATCTCTTACCAGTCTTCTTAAAAGTTCATCTGTCTACCCATTCCTTTCTTGAAATATCTGCCAATAACCACATTCCAGTTAAGTTGCATCAAATGCCCTGAAGAGATCCTTAGTATTATAAAGAACTTTGTAGCACATAGTGTCACTTAGCACAAAAGTTGACCATAATTTTGAGGTCATCAAAGTGCCTGAGGTGTTTCAGCTCAAATACTCTAGAAAATACATTACTAGCAAGATTTTTATTTCTACTAAAGAGGGTGAAGAGCTTGATGAGTGTCCAATCCTTTCCAATACAGATTAGAAAAGCCTACTGCCTCACCAGTCTGAAAAATCTTCTGTTAACTGTGAATTTAGTTTTATTTTCCCTGCTTAATGGCAAAAGAAAATTTTTCATCTTCTTTGAAGAAGTTTTAGGTATAGATTTGATCATAGCCGTTCTTGCAATGGCATTAATTTGGGCTAACAGTGGCAGTTCAGAAACTGAAGTTCAAGTGAGTAGAAGTTGGATTTGCTCACAAACATAATCAAATTTTTGATCAATTGGCCAGTTTTCCTGCTAATTGTATGATTATCCCAGATAATGAACTGTGAATTGTAGGTTCTGTAATACATTTGTGGTACTTCGCTGTAAAAGTCATTTGAACAGGCAGTTAATTTACACAAGATGTTTATTAATTTTTTAGATTGTTCAAATAATTTTCAGTATTAAGGACATTCCAGTGATTGAAGACGTACGTTTGAATTTCTGGTCTTAAATCATGATGCTCCACATTAGTCTACTGTCCACCTGGCATAATCCAAGCCATGGCAGAAATTAAAACCAACACAGATGATGTATATTTATATGTGTGTATATATGCTGTCTTTTATTTTAAGGTATATAGATATATCCACTGTGTTCTCAGGACACTCTTAACATGCCTTTATTATTAAAGTAAGCAATTAAGTGGTTTTTGGATGTTGCACTGTATCTATGTGAGAGGAGGCTATGGTTCAAAAGCTTGGTAGCCGCCAATGCTTGCTGTCTGTGCAGCAGCAGGTCTGCAGGTGTCACCCAGGCACCACTTTTCAACAGTTCTCTGGCAAAAGGAATTGTGACTTGAGTCACCCACAACATTCTATTTCTTCACCTGCAAATGAGTACTTTTCCTGTTGATTTTAGACTTCACTAAAGATACTGTGCTGTACTAAGCCAGCTGTATTTTCTCACTCAATTTATAGCACATAATATGACCTGCCTCTCAAAAATCTAAATAGCGTAAGGTAAGAGCATGTTCTTTTATGACCACTTTACTCTATCCTTTCTTACATGGAATCACACCTGCTTGCATTTAATGCTCACAAGTAGTGATATTTCAGCAAGCTACAAAAGTCTCTGAAACACCAGACAAGGAAGGTTCTTGATTTTTGCCAAAGCCTGCTTCTCTGGCAGCTTAAAAAGCCTTGAAGAAGGTGGAAATAGGTGCAGAGAGGATGCTGTGACTTTGCTGGGAGTTTTTCCTCCAAAGGTGTTTTGGTTTGTTTTTTTTTGTCAATGACTACTTTAGGTGCTCTTGAATAAAAATGCTTTGTTCAGTATCAGGTTCCAGCTAGCTGTGATTAGCAAGAGCTTTTAAAAAGGATTCAGATCTAGTCAGGCAAGTTCAGCCTTTAAAGTCCTTGTCTTCATGTGCAGTAATGAGGCTCCTCTAATTTAAACCAAACACTGAAACAGTCTCTTAATTGTTGAAAATTGTTGTTTTATCAACAGGAAGAAATTGGCATAAAACTCTCCTTGCCCCTTCCCTGCAGAGGAACTGAACCTCTGTGATTCAGGAAAGGGTTTTGGCAATGTCTAGGGTATCAGGATTGCTGTGCCAAGACTGCCGCCTTCATATTTCCTTTGGAAAAATACAATTTCATCAAAATAATAATTCTTTGCAGGATTATTTCCATCCCAACTATACTGTTGACAGATGCATTTGTAAATGTTTCAAAAAATCAATGAATTTATTTGTTTGCATTTTCTGATTTAGTTTTGACTTTCTCATTTCCTTTTCTTTTGACAGAATATTATGCTATATTTTGAGGTTTAGTATCAAATTATTAAGGGCATTTCAGAATTGCCAGCCTGTTTAGTATTTCAAGAGTATGAATTTTTCTCCAAAGTTAGAAAAAAATAAAATCTTGAAAAGTCAGACTATCCAACAAGATGGAAATTCTGTAGCACGTTTCATATTCCCAACTGTGCTTTTGAGCTCCAGGGACCTGATTGTGTGCCACCAAAACAAACCGGAATCTTCCTCTCGAATTTAATGACTTTGGACTCAGCTTTCAGAACAAAAGAATTTTCAAACTGATTATGGAGGCCAAGACTTTTTTTTTTTTTCATTTTAAATATTCCTGGTGCTATCTACTATGAAAACCCAACTGGCAGGAGGAAATGTGTGCTGAACATCCACGTTTAAGTCAACATGAGAAAGTGAGAGGGCTCCCAGTTTCTACACTGAATCCCAGCTTTGCCAGAGTGTTAGTTTAGTGGGATCAGTTATGAACTGTTCCTTGACTCCAATGCCGTATTACTGGATCTCTGCAAACACTGTGATGTTGCATGTTCAGGAACAATGTTTTATAAATATTGAAGATTTTGATATAGATTTTTTTTATTTTTTTTTTTTTTTTTTAGGTATTGAACAGATTTCCTGGGGCAGCCAGTATATATTGGGATACTGAATGTGCAGTTGAGATGGAGCACAGAATCGACACTGGGTCAGATGTCAGTATTCAAGTCCTCTACTTCCAGTGGTTCACGGTTGATTTGGAGCACTCTAACAAGCTCTTGATGCCACCAGAAGTACTTCAGCACAAGAGGCCAAATCACCTCCTCTATTACACTTGCATGAACCTCTCTGCCTATTCAAGGTAACACAGGTAGAAGTGATAAGAAATTATCATATACAAAGTGTTTATCTCATCACTGTCCATATGCCCCATCCTGTGCTGTAATGGAGGACCTGCTGTTCCCTCAGCTCTGCCTTGCTCTGTGCAGCATGGTGAACCAAGAGTAAATAAAGTCTCTCACTCCTCAACCATTTAAGCTAAGCAGAGAATCAATCCCCACTTCTTAATTTATATCTCATGTCACCCAAGTCACCAAATGTGACTCTGAACATGTAGAGGGAGCAGATACCACTTTTTCAGAAAGGAACCATATGCTGCTAACCAAGTGATTTTCTTGAAAAATTAGTGTTATATTGTTGAAATGGGCAAAAGACTTTCTGATGACACACACTGTGTTGCACTTCTGCCATTGTGCTTTTGTGAGATGTGATTGGTTTGGACTGACTCAAAATGTAGGTGGTTTCTTTTCTACAATCTTTGGTAGACAGTCAAGTAGATGTTTGGTTTGCAGCTTCTTCCTCCACACAGGAAACCTAGGCATGTGGCTTTTTCATTCCCAAAGCTTTTCTATCTGGCTTTTGGGGCATGTTTAGGCTGTCTTCACAAGACCCATATGTTGGGGGTTTGCCTTTTTTTTTCCTTTTTTCCTTTTTTTTAAATAAAGGGTGATAGTTCAACTAAGGAGGCTGAAAGTTGCTGCTAATAAGATTCCTGAATGAAGTTTTAGAAATAATCAGACTTTGCCACAGGGACAACTCTCGGGAGAAAAATCTTGCCAGAATGAAGGGAGCTTGTTCCCCTGCCCCGGACAACCTTTTTGGTGTCCCAGGTGGGTCCGTTCCAAAGATCACAAGACAGTTTCTAGCATCCCGACAGTGATTTAAGTTCACGTGCTTCTCCCATCTTAGCAGTGCTAGGAATCAGGTCTGCTAGGAATCTGGAAATGTCGTGTACTGTGAACTCAGCAGCCATGAAAATTTTGACAGTAGTTTTTCCATGCTTCATATATTTTCTGCCCTATGAGATAAATTCATTTATAAAAAAGTAATAAGGTGGATGGGTATTTTAATAAAACCTTCTTTTGAAATTTCCAAACAGCTGAAAGATAGAAAATCAGACTTCCCATTGGAAATAACCTTTTTTGCAAACACTTGGCTTGTATACATTTTCACCATGCTTTCAAAAGAAAATGGTGATGCAAAGCAAAAATAATCCCACAACTCCCTCATAAATCATTTTGTTTCCATCTCAAAAGACTTTTTTCTTGTCTTGTCAACATTATTTTAATTAGAGCACTGGAGCTCCTAATGGAGCACAAATAATCCAGTACCATGTTTCATACACATTCACAACCATCAGAGGTCAGTACAAGCTTATTCATCTGAGCAGTTTATTCCTCCAGTTCTACACAACAAGTTTTTGATAAAGATGAAAGTGAACCTTAATGTCTGTGACATCTTACTAGATAAAAATTTCTTGAGAACTGTAAAAAGCTGATGAACACAGAATATATGCTTACACTAATATCTTGATGTCATATAGTGTGCCAGGAAAACCTCTACTTCATGTTTGTTCTAGTTCTGGGAGTATAACTCATCAAATGCCAAAGGACTATATCAAGTGCTCTCCCAGATTTTGGTTAATGCTTGTGCCGTGTTGAGATCTATGTGACATCAATCTTACTGGTTATCAAGCTTTGGCTGCTAAGAGTGAGCACCAGGACAGCTACAGCAAAGAGGCTACACCTTACAATATGTTATTTCGGTGGCTCATTTGAGCCCAATACTAATGGGCCACAGAGAAGTGCCCTCCAAAAAAAAAATCTAAATAATCTGCAATTAAAGGGAATGAACTTTTGAATGCTACATGCTGTGGATTTATAACTGATTTTACAACACACTATGTTTATTTTTTAAAATATGCTATAAACTGCTAAAAACAACAAAACTCTAAGGAATGGAAGGTTCAAGAAGTTCTAGATTTATTTTCCCAAACCAATACTTACTTCTGTATCCCTCTTCATCTGCTTCACTGAAAAATATTCCTAAGAGGAACATGAATAAAATTTTATTTGGCTGTAATGTGGGAGAGTGAAAGAAAGACAGTTAGTCTAGTGGTTTAAGTCCCTGCTACAGAAAAGGGCTGAGAATCTCTGTTATGAATCCAGCAGGGAAAGAATTTGAACTTCATCTCGCACTACAAAAATGGTCTGTCAATTATGGGATCATCTCCCTCTAGAGACAAATTCAAAAGGTAAACAAAAAAAAATGGTAACTAGAATGGGTTTAAATACGAAAAAAACCCTTCTAAACAGTTTTGGCTTTGACCCAAAAGAAATATTGAAACATAGAAACATTCTATGAAATATGATTTTAGTTCCCTGGACAGCAGAAATAGTAATGTGAAATGCTTCTTATCTGCAACTAAGCTATGAAAATAAAATTGAAGTGTAGAAGGTCAGTTCAAAATTTAAAATGCAATTTATTAACTTGATTTTATTGGAAGAAACACTGAAACTCAGTCCCAGGGGATAATAAATATTACAAAATGCTGCACAACCAGAATTGCCAAGGCTTCAGGTTCAACATGGATCTCACTCTATTGGTTGTTTATCTTGAAGCCTGGTTCCCACAGCCATTTGTCATTTGAAAATCTCAGCTTTCGTTAAGACACCGTGTTATTGCCTTTGTGCCTGTAGAGGAACACATGAAAACACAAAAAAACACTGACTCAAGTGTTCCTCTACTGTCATTAAACAAACAAACATACAAACAAAAGTATAAAGCTAATCTCACAAAATCCCATTGCTCCAGGAGCTAGAGCTACAGGAGAAAACATTAAATGTCATTAGACTATTGATAAAACTGTGCCAGTTGGCAATGCTGAGTGTGGGAAGAGAATCTTCTCAGTGTCTAGCTCAAATGTCAGTCCAGTAAACACATGTTAAGAGAAGCAGCTTTGAACTGACTAGTAAACCTTCATAGTCCTTGCAAATGATTTGGGAAATCCCAGTATTTGATAAAATAAACACTCCCATCAGGATCAAACATCATCACATGTGCCCTGCAAAGACTGAACAAGGCAGTGTCCTGACTTCTGTTGCCACATCAGCTACTATTAAGCCAAGAGTCTTTGCTTTTTACTAGTGTTAACTGAGTAATAATTATCTATCTCATACCATTACAAGATAGCGAAATAACTTGAATTTTATTAACGGTGATGCTGATGGGGACACTGTGTGGCCTTAGGAAGGCCATGTCAACCCTTTAAAGATGACTCACTAGAATCCAAACTGTAACCACATTTGATAATCATGATTTGAGAAACGTTACAAGAATGGTAAGGAACTTTTCTGTATCTTATAAACAATTATTCTCAGCCTTATCTTTACACTGTGAGCAGCTGCATTGATTTGATCAGAAATATTCAAAGTATGTATGTAAGCATATGAGGGCAGGGATGTTTGCAAGAAAAGCTTTGTCTGGTATTCTGGGAGTGACTAGTTAGATAAAAAAAACTAATTAAAAGGTGTTCTGTGCTATCAAAATGTCATGATAGTGAACAGTAGTTTGAGTTCTTGTAAAGTACACTGACAATTCTAATAAGCATATATGGAAAAGAGGAAGTATGTGCATTATTTGTTGTTCTGTACCGTATGAAATCTGGGATTTATTTTTAATTATATTGCTTCTTGAAGTTAAAGTATTGCTGTAAGCATCATGTTGAAGGTGGGTTTTGTTTGAAACTTCTCATGCTTGATGTCAGGGTGGGTAGCTAACTTTCTTGTCAAGTTTAACTAGGACACAATGAATCAAGCTAGTAAGAATACAAGCAATCTTAAACTAGATTTAAGCCTAGATAAGCTCTGGTTTGAGTCTATCTGGGTGTAAATCTGAACCTGGACATCATGCCTAGAATCAACAGAGTTCTGTAGAGGCACATGTATCTTCTTAGGGAGAGGGCCATGACTCATTGCAGAGTTATCACAGGATTTGTTTTATTTCTTTCTAGATTTTGTTTTCACATGGAACTACTAATTTTGTGTATGTGTTTGTGTCTTTATCTTAAACATAAAAATCTGGACTTGGGAAATGCTGAACCTATTGCTAAAGTATTACATTTTCCATTGTTGAGGAATTCAGGTTAAATCAGAGAATTTTATTGAGAGATCCTTTAGTCAAACCCAGATCACTAATAGAGCACCAGACTATAAATTAGGAAAGTACCAAACTGTCTGAGTGAAATTGTACTAATCTTGAATCTAGTGATTCAAGATTAGCGATGTCTCCTGGCCTTGGAAATCTAGGGATAAAGATGTAATCTTCACACTGCTTTAAAAGGCTTGAAAACAGTATCAGAATTCTGAAGTTCTTACATGACAAGAAGTAACCCATACTCTAATAATGCTATTGATGTAAGTCAGTTGGTTCATAGGACTATAGAAACTACTCTCCAAAAACAAGGGCTTCTGATAGATCTGCTTAATGACTGCCTTAAATATCATGTAAAAGAGGAAGTCTACAGCAGCTGGGGCAGTAAAATGGCCATGGCTTAGCTGTCTTCATTACCAGGACTAGAAGTCTTAGGAGCTAAATCAGCTGCTGGACCTGACAAGGGAAAGGTTGGAGTTTGAAGCATGGCAGTTGCTGTGAGAAGGAAAAGAGGAGTAAGGCCTTTTTCCTCATATTTCTTTCACAGAAGTATGATCGTAAGCCTCAATCTCCAGAATTTCTCCTGACAATTCTCAGTCCCTGCTCCACCCATTTCCTCTATACACCTGTTTTCAATGAAAACAGAGTCTATTAAACTTCCCCCCACCCTCAGTTCTCTCCTTCCTTGCTGAGTATTCCATTTTTTCCTATCCCGGTCAGAATCTTGAGTCGCCTCTGTCCTATTTTTAGCATGATTTCCTCCAGCAAAGTAAAGGAAGATAAGGAAACCTTATGCGAAGAAACTATGTTAACGTTGCAGTGAATCTATGACACCAGCTGCGGTTTGCCAGCATAGTGAAGAGCAGGTAAGGAAAAGAACTACTTTTTAGATGTCTGTTAGCTGCAGGAAAAGCACTGTAACTGGGGGACGTCACTAGTCTCCGAGCAAGTTGTAGCTGATGGCTTAATAGTTTGAAATTTTAGCAGCATTGAAAAAAGCAGCACAAGAACTCTGTCCTGGGTTACAGTCTCACGAATAGGAAAGGTTGCTTTGAAATCTACTGCAAGCAGTAGGCTGCTAAATGTAGATGTAGTCACCTCCCATGCTAAGGGATGAATGGACCCAGCTGGGGAGTGGAGTGAAGCCTGGCTAAAACTATTCTAGGGCCCAACTTGCCCGGCCTTCTCCAGTGAGATAAAATGTGCTACTTTGTTTGACATAGGGATTTGTTCCGAAAGAGAACGATAGAGACTGGAAAAAAGCAACCCTTGATGCCAGTTCCTTACTGAGGTCTCTCAAAGTTACCTTGCTTAATATTAAAATTAGAGATTTCATGGAATCTGAAAATGACTAAACATCATAGGAAAGAAACTTTGTTTTTCTGGTGTCTTATCATGACAGTTAAAAGAATCCAATCATAAACTAGCTTCCTGTAAGAATATGAGTGTGTTTAATGAAAATCTTGTGACTGAAACTAATGTTGTAAGAATAACTAATGTTGACCATAGTAAAGTATCATGAGGCATCTGACTGAAAAATTTTTAGGTTTTGTAAGGCAATTTAGTACCAGCTCTTTACCATAAGAACTGGTAATAAACAGAATTATTTTTTTTCTCTCTCAACCTGTATTTCCCTAAGGGATAGGATGGATAGAACTGATGAATAACAAAACTATAACAATGAAAACAGGAAATGAGACTATGGATAACACACAGTAATCTCATTCTGTGTCACGTCTTGAAATTATTAGTTCATTGGTAATGGGGAAGGCAAGTAATCTACTATATCATGTCACCAAATTTAGTAATGCTAATAAAAATATGTTGAAGCATGACTACTACTTGGATGAGTTAGGGCTGTTGACCTCACTGTGGCTAATCACATGAAGTGCTTCATTGAATGAGTAAGAATTACAAAACGTAGCCACTGATTGTTAGATTAAAAAATGTATTTTGGGCATTTTGCAATGCTACTTTTTTTTTATTTAAACTGGGTAGCATTACTAGTTCTCATCTGGGCCTGTATAAGTCTCACGCTTCGGAAGCATCGATTATGTTACAAGAACAATGAGCAATAACTTTTCAGCTTTGTGTGAAATCACTTCTTAGTTTCCTGTTCAGAGACTGACATTTCATCATTAAACATAGATTAAACCTGTGTCTTTTAGTTCAGTATTATTAATAATATTAAGGAAATTTGTCTTCCCAGTTAAGTATCAGTTGTCTTAATGTTCCAGATGTTTGTAGCTAAGAACGACTTGTCTGAATTGATGTGGTGATGACACAGAGAAGCAACAGATGGCACAGAGCTGTCCCTGCTCCATTCATCACGTCAATGACTGGAAACAATGACAATACCACACTGGCTCATTCCAAATTATGGAGCCCAGCAAACAAATTAGCCTGACTGGCAGGAGGTCTTGGAAAAATAGGCTGAAATCTGCCTTGGTCAGCTACAGAGGTTACATGGCTATGGATCACATCGCTGGTGAAAGAGGTCAGTAGAAAAATGTCCCAAGGAAGTGGTTTTGTTTCCACCTGCTGCTTGCAAAATTCTTCCAGCCTTTGGCTTGGGTGAGTAGTTCTATTTACTTCTAGCTACATGAAGAAGTTTTTCATGTAAGGAGTGAGAATTGCAGATTTGACTTTATGATCGAATGCTAGATAAGAATATACTAAGTGGAAGAAGCTACAGCAAAAGCGTTTACTAGACTTGTTCTTACTGCTGTATTTTTGCAGCACACTCTTAGTTACTGTACTGTTATTCTTTTTGGCTGAATCCAATTTTCTGTATTACTGTTGGTTTTGTCTGACAAGGACATTCCAGTCAGATATTTTTTATTTTTGTATCATAAGGACAAACTGTATCAGCTGAGCAATTTATAAAGTCTTAATCCTTGCAAGGAGATTCAAGTGTCAGGTGCCACAAATGTCCTGGGGTTGGGTACAGATTCCTAAGCAGATGTGTGTACCGTATGTCAAAAATCCCAACAAGTTCCTAATGTTATGAGTACTCACAGCTGATTGGTGTCTGGATACATACAGAGAACAAGTTCTGGTAATAGTGCTTAAGAAAGCAGGGGGACAGTATATTATATGCTTACAGCTTGCAACCGTTTTCCTGTCATCTTATGCACATCATGAAAGAACAAGGAGATGCAGATTTTATTGTTCCACAAAAAAGGAAATTTTTTGAGCTTTTTCTATTATGGCCTGTGGTAAAGATTGTTATAGAACACAAAATATAAGTTTTTTGGTATATAAGGACTCATATTTATTGGTGTGAATCTTTATGAAATTTATTCTGTGCCCTGGTGAACACCTTTTTTTTTTGTCAGAGGTGTACATTTAGTTAGGAAGGAATAGGAGTATTCACAGTACTCCCATTTGGAGTATACTGGACTTGAAAAAACAAAACAACGAGAAAACAACCAACCAACCAACAAAACCCCCAACAAATAAACGAAATCCCATAAAATAAGTAAAATTACTTGCTTGGTAAATAAAAAGTGAATAAAATTGACTGGTTTATTCAGATTGGAAAGTGAGATATGGGTAAACTCCCATCACCCCTCTTACAAGTAGTGAACTGTTTGCCTCTTTCACTCTTGCCTGCTCCAGCAGTGTTGAGGTTATCTGCCTGAAGCCTGCTTTTACAGTGACTGGAAAAATATAAACTTGTAATTCTTGTGCTAAGGATTTGAATAGTCCCTCAAATATGAAAGTTTGGAAATTCTCTGCTGTAGTTTATTCTGCTTTTCAAGAAAACTTATTTCTGGTATTATATAAGCACTTGGAGATGTGATCAGAGCTCCATTACGTTCAATACGTAAAATGAGAGCTTTGTTCTGAAGAGCCTACAACAACTTCAAAATGAAAGACACAGAGCTGGTGGGAAGCCAAATTCAGAATATGATCTGTGCCAGGGGTTTGCAAACAGCCTAAGTAGAGCATCTGTCCTCATCAACAATGTTTGAGCTTCCCTTTGAAATCATGTATTTTCATGTAGGTGTGAGGAAACTTTCTCCTCAAAACAAACCATTAGTAGAAACATATCTTCATTCAAATTACTAGCGCCTCATCCTTCTCTCAGCAGCAATTTTGTCAAAAAATCTCTTCTTTCACTGGCACTTCTCTCCAGTCCCTTAAGCCAACAGATTCTGAGATAAGGAGGGTCATTTGTTCTTAAAAAGTTTTCTGATACCTTCGTGACCATAGTTAGTGTAATCAAGTTGTTAAACTGAATTCACCTCTGTTTTCATGGGAGTTAAAAGCCCAAAGAAAAGTTTTTGAAAGCGTATGGGACTGCTAGCCTGGGTGGTCTAACAAGTGTTCATACAGGGCGCCTAGTTCTCCACATCTTTTCAATGAGTGTATTGATTTATGCCTGTGTACTGTAGATTTCATGCTCTGACCAGTTCAGTGACTTTACTCAACATCAAAGTAAACCTTTGATTCCCACTAAATACTCATATATATCATTACTTTGCTGCCAGCCTGCGATCGTAACTGGAAATCCCTTCCCTTCCTTATACCCATGCAAACGTTTTTTATCAGTGCTATCCAATATGAATTCTCAAAATTTTCAGTGGCTACTTTGTGTGTGTTGTTGGTAGTTTGTTGGTTTTTTCTGAGCCCACTGACAATTTTGTGGGCAAGCAGAATGGGTGAAGGCCAAAAGCTCTTTGTGTATTAGTGAGAGCCTATCCACAAAAATCTGTTGAAAGAAAGAGAGAAACAATCGATTGCGATGATAGAGCAATACAGGTGAAATTCAGATGGAAAATGTAAAAGATCAAGTCTCTGCCTGCTTCATGCTGTTTCCCAAGAGCTTCCCTTGGGCCACCCATCAAAGAAAGAACTGGAGAGAATTAATGAGGTGTGTCAAGTTTCAAAGGTGACACCTGTTCTGGGCTGCCCAGAGCTGGATTTTGGGGGGCCTATAGACTAGGCGGTGTTTTTTTCTTTTTAGAGGCAGGGAAATCATGTGGCGGGGAGGGGGCAGAAATTGCCAACTGCTTGAAAAATGTGGAACTTCCTATTTTCTTTGTGGAAGTGCTCTCTTCGTGCACCTATGTGAATGCGACTTCTCACACAAACATGCTGTTGTGCCACTTCTTGAAGCCTGAAAGTAGGTTAGTAATGTCCCTCCTCTGTGATTAAAAATCGACAAATCCATCTGGGCTGTTGCTATGATAATAACAAATTTTCAAGACCCATTGGGGAAAAAAAAAATCAGTTAAAGTTTTTTCAATGCAAGACAGTTGCATGGAATACTGCAGCTTCATAATGCACCAAATGAAATTTTCAATTTCTTTTAGACCCCTCAACCATGTGAATCCTGTGTAAAGACTGCAAGTTTGCACAATAGGCTTTCTTTCCTTAGGTACCTATATCCGTGATCCCCAAGAAGTTCTTATGTAGTTCACAAGCCAGAGTGAATTTTCTAAAAATGTCTCTTAGGGAAAAACAATGCAGTTGAGAAGCCTGGAATCACATTTCAAGCTATGAAATGAGACTTCTCCATCTACTAGCCCTTAAAGAGGACTCCATCCTATCTAAGATGTAGTTGCAGACTGAGGTGTGGAGGAGGGACCTCTGCCAGCAGAATGGCAACCTCCATGTCCCTTAAAAACAGGAGCAACGTTGAGGAAAACTCAAGATGATATATACTTGCAGAGCAAAAGTTAAAGGAGTTTACATAAGTAGGGGAAAAAAGGTTGCTTCCTAGCACCAGTAGTCATTTGTACGTGCTGACAGGATAAAATTGCTAAACTGGTATTCTTGCTTCACCTAGAAAGGTTTTTATAACAAGCAGTCAAATGACTGTGTAAATCTAATCTGTGTGTTCAACACTTGGATCCAACAACAGGCTACGGTGCAGCAGCTGTAAGCATGTCAGACTGCACCATCTCTGAGTCCTTGCCTGCGCTCCTGGCTCTTGGTTCCTAGGGCTACCTCAGCTTTTGTAGCTGGACGTGGCTTCTTGCACCTGCGCCCCCATCTCTGGCTAGGCTTTTCCTGCCAGAGTGTGAACATTTTGCAGAAAATTCAAGGAAATTTATTTTTTAAGTGATGCAAGACCACCTTGTCGGCAGGACCTTCCTGTTGTGGAGATCTTGCAGCCCCTCTTTTAGAATTCCATACAACCCAGCAAAACTGTAAAATGTGCAAATTTTCCATGTGGTTGAGCTTCTGATACGTGATATAACTGAAAGTAGAGGATATAGCCCCCTCTACCTCACCCCTGGGGACCCCACTTGTGCCCTTCTCTCCCCTGCAGCTCCCAGACTGCAGAGGTGACAAAAGGGAGCTGTCCCAGCCCCAGGGCTCTGCAGGTGGTGCATGGACCTGCCAGAGCTGGAGGAGTCCTGCCTGTTATACCATGTCCTCTCTGTTGCAATGCTGGTTGCATGCATCTGCCTGTGCCACGGGTCTTGGTTCTGAGATGCTCTAGGATTATTTCCTGACCAATTTCAAAGCATTCTGTATATCCTTCAAGGGGAAGTTGTGCAAGGGCGCTTGGGGGGGACCCATCCACATTGGTGTGCAGTTTTGCGTCAGGTATAGGGTGATATCCCTACTCTTTCCCACATATGTATTGGCTAGAGGGAGTTTAGGACAGCAAACATGGATTTAGGGGTTCTTCCATGTGAACATATAGGAACTTTAGCCTATAGCAAGTGCTGGTGGAGTCTGGATGAATCTGGAAAGACATCCAGGGAGATGATCGGCCAGCTGATACCTGGCTGATACCTGCTGTTGCTTATGTTGCTTTGTTATGGTATCTCCCTATTTGTTCATGTTGCTACATCGTAAGTCATTTACACATCCAAGGCGGGAATTGTCTCCAATATCCATGTGTCCATAGGTACCAGACATACTGAGAGCCTAATCAGAGAATAAATTATCAACGGTACACAGAATTTATGAGGGTGGACTTCTGTGGTAAGAGAAGTGACTGGGAGAGGAAGAGGGCTTTTTAACTATACTGCTCTACTGCGACATGCTCTGCAGCTAATTAAAATATTATTAGAACCTTTTAGAACTTTTAACAGAGGAATAGAGTTAGTCTCCCATTTTTTTCAGCTCTGGTTTGACACTGGTGTCTGTCCAATTAAAATAAGCATAAAACTAGTAGGTGTCTTTGCTTAGATCCTGATTGTTTCATGTGGCATGTAAATTTGCATCTGTCATGAACTGAAATTATCAAGATCTTGCAACTGGATTGCAAGACCATTTCACAACTATGCCGTAACTAACTGTTCTCTGGGATGAGCAGGAATCCTGTGGAAATCCTTCTGGCTTATGACATGTCAGGTTTCTGGGCATCAGCTCTCACGCTTTATTGCAACATGCACTTTTTTTTATCAGTAGGGAATCCAGTAATGCTATTATAAATGGGGACCCTGTAGCTTCTCTAATGACACTAAATGTTCTGACTGGGCCAAAATCTAATGGAAGATTAGATGGTTTTGTCCCCATTTCTTGAGTGCATCAGTAGAAGTCAACCTTTTAACCTGTCCTGTGTAACAATGGCGGTGCATGGCAGAAAAGTGATTTCTTTCAGATACTGAGAGACTCCTTAGACAGAGCCCCACCCTTCCCTTTTCTCTCTGTTGTTAACCTTAGCTAATTAACTATGTATTCGACTTTGCTTTTGCACCACACTCCTCAGCAATTTGTCTCAAGCATATACAAAGGATTTAAACACTTTTATCCTGGTTTCAAGAGGTGAGTAAGCAAAGACCCAACAGCATTAACATCATAATGATAAAGCAAGAAATAAAACCTAGATCCTGGGAATTCATTGGTGGTTTTCCTACAGATTTATAGTAATAGTAGCCATGTCTTACAGACTTTACTAGCATCTATGTAGAATGTGCTTTGTGGCCTCCTAGTAACCTTAGGAATTCACCATCTTCTTGCCAATGTATGAAGAGTAACTTTGTTACTTCTGACCAGTACCCAAGCCACTGAAGTGAAGTGTGCCTGTGGTCTTAGTAGGATCGGGGTCCCCTGCAGTTAAATACACATAGTTCCTGTACAGTCAGCATAATAATTTTTTTCCTCCCACTTCCCAGAATGACAAAAAGGGGCAGCTGCTGATGCTTTTGGTGTTGAAATGTACACAATTATTGAATCATTCCTCCAGTGTCCAGGCAGCATAGACTCTTATATTTTTGAGTAATAGATTTAGATGCAGCTAATCGACAGCATTATAGATATGGATATAGAAGCCTGAGTAACAGATGGCTTTCAGTAAGATGAAGTTCTGAAGGGCACAATTCAACATCATTTTTTTTTCTGCAGGAGAATTGTCACAGATCATCTGTGTGTATTTTGCCAGACTCATCCCTTCTATAAATCATTTTCTCTGAATGGAATCAGAGCAGGAATTTTACTCAGCCCCTAGTGGTATTTGTTTTGTGAGCTCTGGCATTTAGAACACGGTTAAAAGAAATCCGAGCTGTTCTCTGAGGTTTTTTTAATTGCTCATTTAAATCTATACTTAATGTAGTCTCTTTTTTGATGTGCTGCCCGTTTGTAATCTTAAATGTTAGAGACAATGAAAATTAAAATCAATATGATATATTTAATTCACTGTTTTATTCATATAAGGGCACTGGTGTTTTATGAGCCTTGAAATAGAGAACAAGTGTAGACTTTTACAGCCTGGCACTTTTGCGTCTTCTGAACTGTTCTGTAATCAGAGATTCCACTTCCCCATAAACATCACTGGAAAAAAAGAATAAGACAGACATGAGGTGTTAATTGTATCATTTTGTGCCCTGAAAGGTGCTGAGTGTCTTGGGGAGCGTACCTGGCAGAGGTGCTAGCTGAGACACTGCAAGCTGTTAAGGAGACGATTGCTACTCTGGTAAGTTTTCTTGTCTTACCTTTATCACAACAAGGTCAAGATGATCAGTAATTGACTGAGCAGATGGCATGTTTTACAGATCTTTGATTTACTATGACAATCAAGGAAATAGTTCCCAAATGAAGAATACTCCTTGGTGGTAGGGGGTTGCCAAGTGCAGAGAGCACACTGGACAGTATCTTGTTCCATAGGTGAGAGATATTCAGGGAAGCATTACTGATCATTCTTTCCGCCTACTTCTGGCATGTCCTCATCTCAGTCTTTTCCTTGCAAACATAAACACCTAGCCACTTATCATGACCAACAATTTATCTTACCGCTACATATTCATAATTAATTTATAATTGAGTTACCTTTAGAGATACTTTAATGAAGCCTAAAAAAGACTGATTCATACAGAAATGAGTCATCCTTGCCTAGGAAAAACATCAGAAAGATAAAACTTTCAAAGAAATCTCAAAAAAATTTGAGATCTGATGGTGAATCTGGTGTAATTGTGGAGCAAAACATTTTGGTCTTTTACTGTTTCTGTGTCATTTTCGTCAGTTAAGGGGATATTTTCTTGACCAAAGCTACTACTGTCTTATTAATTGCTATATGTAAGTAAAAGGCTACTTTCCAGTGATACAAAAATCAAACTTAGTTAGAGATGGACTGCTTGTTCAGTTGTGCATCATGGAGGTTTTCTACAGATCTTAATGGAATTCTCTGCAGACCAGTGGGTGGTATGAAATTAGGTGAAATGTGGAAGGATAGATGCACAGATATTTCTTTTAAACATAGTTCAGTTCAGGTCTCTCTTAGGTAGGGATGAAAAGTTTTCCAGCATATTGAAGATATCCCACTTGGCAAATCACTTCAAAGGAGAAAATACATTTTAGCAAAACAAGTTTTCAAAACCAATGCAATGTGTTTTCCTGTATATTTTCACAGTGGTTCATTTAACATTTAGTCTCCCGCATTCCAAATACTCAAGTTGTAGGCTGCTTTTTCCTTATATCACATTTCATTGCCAAGATGACAGTAATTTTTTGGAATTAGAACACTTGGAGTATTTTTATTCTACCAGCCTTTCATCCTTACTGTTTTCCAAAATGGATATTATAATACAGCTTTCCTTTAATCTGTCTCCACATGAATTTTAATTATTTGAGGAAGAAGAGACTCTATCAAATGCTGCCAGAAATGCTTATACTTTTATGTTTTGCCACTAAAATCTGAAACGTGAGAATTTGGTTCAGCAAAGACAATATATATTTCCACAATAAATAAACTCTTGTCTTAAAGTAAGGATGTATGTTAGTCCTGCTTAGTAGTTTTACGTGTGTTTACAGCCTGACTTGTTTTAAAACTGAATTAATCAACTTTATAAAAGTCCATTAATTATAATAGCATGCCATTCCTGGCCAAACTGAGTTTAAACGAACAGTTCACTCTAGTAAACACCTTTGCACACATCTGTAGGATACGGCCAAATGTATTGTTTCTAGCTCTTGATAAAATTTCATTTTAATACTAAAATGCTTTCTATTTCCTTGCAGGGTTAATGTTGTGTCTATTGTGCTACCTATATGAGAAGAGATTAAAAAAAGGAAAAAGAAAAGTTGTTCTGTTCTACTCAGCAAAATACCTTTTTCTTTTTTTTTCAGTCAGTATACTCCTAGCAAGTTGACCCATGTAATTTTAAAGATTACTCCGTTTAAATTTTCAAAACATTTTATTACTCTAAACAGAGTAACGTAGCTCTACGTTGAGTGTAATCGGGAGGAATAAAATGTAATGCTCCTCCCTGGGAGATATTTAAGAGGTAATATATCTTTAAGTGTCTCCGCCTCTGAATCCACCCACTTCTTGATAGCTGCAGCAGTCTTGTTGACTCATAGAAGCTGTGTTCATGCAATAGACAGCAATGAACAGTATTTTTCAGAGATTTTAAGAGCATACCTCCTGCTATGTATTTCGCGTTCTAGCTTGCTGGGACTGAAGGTGTATGAAAGAAACAGTTTTAAGTTTCTAAGATATTGCAAAAGATAGTTCCTCCTCTCATCCCGGAAAATCCTGACGGACCAGTTGGATACCTTTCAGGCCTTAACCGAGGACTTTATCTGCTCGTCCTACTGTCTTTTTTAAAGTAGAAAGACCTGAGACACCCTTAAGAACTGAGAATCTGACTAATTTAAACAGATGGCTAATCCCAGTGCTGTCTGCAATGGACATCTACATCATCATCATCAGAAACAGAATAACCTCTTAAAAAGTGGAATCTATAAGAAAAATGGAATTACTAAAGGACCAAAGGTAAGGTTTATTTGTTTACCCTAATTGCCTCAATATTGAAAACAAATAGGTAGTTGCAACATTACTTATTAAGCTAGTTTTATGGCGGTCTTAGTCTCCATTGAACAGGTTGTATGTTCTATGGATTAGGCTGTGTGTTAAGTTTTATAATCTTGAGACCTGAAGCTGCTTTTTTTTTCTGTCATCCTAAACTGCAGTGAGAGTTGTGAATGCTCATGCAACATAGTGTTGATCCTGTGGATTAAGTAGCCTCCAGTTTGTATCAAACGCATGCACGCTGAAATGTAGTAGTTTCCTTCTAAAGCTTACCTGATGGTGAAGTTGACTTTGTGGTGTATTAATCACTAGTAGAAAGCTGTTTTATCAACTTAAAGTGTATGTGCAATGGTTTTTAAAGTGTGATTTATTGCTGTAGAAGTATAACAACAAAAAATGTGCACAGGGGAAGCTGACTTTTCTTGATGTTTACATTACTGCAAGGTTGGTTTAACTGATGCCTGCACTTTACTGATGACTGCTCTCCAGCCTTGCACTGCTTAAAATCCAAGTCAGTTTATGTACTGTTTTCTCAAGCTGTTTTCTTTGAAACCAGCGCTTCTTACCTATGTGAACATTTTGTAGAACAGTTGCCATGTAGCATCCTAAAGAATGGACCACAAACCAAAAGCTATACTTTTGCCAAAAAAAGCCCAAATCTTAGATGTTGATTGCCTGTGACACCTGTTCTGAATGGGAACATATTGTCTGTCTTGAAGTGTCCTAATTCTGGATCTTGATGTGATCATTAGTAGAAAATCTTGTAGTGACTAGAAAAAGGCTGGCTTTAGTGCGCAGTGTGATGGGGACAGGGGAATGGAGAAAGTCGCCTTTGGAGCCTGAGCGCTCACCTGACCATCCCTGTTGAAAGCTTTAGACAAGGACTGTGGCGGGCTCTGCTGTTTTACAAATAAACTGCTATCTTATATCTTTGTCTAAGTGGGGCTGTCATGCACCTAGCACTCTAATGAAGGCACGCCCAGTGTCATGCTTAATGATTGTCTGGCTTTAGGTGTCTCCCTTGGTATGGGTGTTTCCCAATCATTGGCTTGTGTAGGATGAAGAAAGCGAAAAAGCTTGTGCAATGATTGAAAAGGCCTTTCTTGGGATTTGCTTCCAGAAACCTACTCTAGCATCCTTTTATGTATCGCATATTTCATCATTTTCATCATTATCATGTATCTCATCATTTCATATATTAACTATTTGCCACAATGATGTCTGAAATCTTTGCTTTCAGTTTGAGTGGCAAATTTCAAGGACTAAGCCTTGCCATTCAGTTATTGTTAACCTGCTGCAAATGAGCAGATCTGAAAGCAGTAGACTCCCAAGAGGGGATTAATTAGAATTTTCTCCTTAATAGGAAAGACATGGCTAGAGAAATAAAATAGATTTTACAGAGGGCAAGCAAAAAGGAAGTAAAAATTGGCCTGAAAGGTGTGGCAAAGAAATGAAGGAAATGTTATTAAGTGTACCTGCTGGATTAGTGAAGTCTTACCAGCACTGTATGGTTGGAGGAGAAAGGGTTTTACCCTGCTGTGGGACAAGTGAAAGAAGCTCTGAATCAATACCACCCACAGCTGAGGAAGTGGTGAGGAAGTGAAGCCTTAGAAAGTTCAGAAGGCTTGTTGAAGGCAGATTTGGTAAGTGCGGGTCTAGCACTGTCTTCTGAATTACATACCATTTCCCCTCTCTTCCTGCTTCAAACACAGATTGGGAAAGACGGAAACAATAAGAGACAAGAGTCCTGTATGAACTAGGAATGTCATTCCTGGTAGGAATCTCCCCATTCCTGTCTGGTCTGTTTCCCCGCCCCAGCTGCCTCACCCTGTTCACTACTTATGCTTTATCCTATTTTACAGGAACAGGTACTGTTCCTTCCTACCTGATCTGTTTACATGGTCTGTTGCTGTAGGTGTACGACTTCACACAGTCTTCCAGTGTGTTTATATTCGCAGCACCTCACCGAGGTGTGCTTCTCACTTTATAGCTGGGATCTGAGGAGCAGGGAATATGGCAGCTGGGTGCACGAAGAAGTCAGACTCAGGCTTGTCATAATTCCAGTCATCCTTCTCCCTTCCTCTTCTTGTGCACTTTTCTACCTTGCCCTGATTTCACTTAGCTCTCTGACACACACACAGAGGTATATGTGCTTTACTACCTGTGCAGTAAATTAATTCACCATTAAACATCTTACATAGGAGGGGAAATATAGTGCTAGGATATTCAGGGCATGTGACTGATGATCCTGGTTCTAGCACTTGAGACTTGTGGCAGTTCTGAAACTCTTGGGATTAGTTACAGCTGTGTTGCTTTGCAAGGGGAGGAGGGAGATGTGTTCTGGTTTGAGAGAGACAACTGGTGATGCAGATGATGCCAGTGAGGGCATTGGCACAGTGTGAAGGCTACTAAGCCAGGAATATGTAGCAATAGTTGCACACAATTGACTAACTGGAACATCAGGCTTTGCAGAAATCGGCTCCAAAACCCCTTTTTTTTTCTAGGGATCCCACAGGAAATGCTGGCTTCAGGAAGTGCTGGCTTTGAAAACACTGGTTTTGAAAACTCTGGCTCAGGAATAATGTGTTTTGCATCTTAATGATGTGCAGTGTGTGCATGGCAGAAATAGCAATTCTGATACAGCAAAACCCCCAGGTTTCCAAAGAAAGGATTTTATTTAATGGGTTTGGGAGGGTAATTAGGGATGATCAAATGTGGGGGAGTAGGGAGGCTCTCTTTGCCTCTAAGCTATCTGTGGCATACCAAGGACAGGAAAGAAGGTAGCTGAGTGATAAAGAAGCAGTGAAGCATCCTACCAGAAGAGAAGCTGTTGCTTTTGGGGAAGAGATATGCCACTTTGGGGTGGGACTGCTTGTTTGAATAGCTTCTGTGATTATTTTAAGTCTGACTCACTCAATTGTAGTTGATAGCATGGATTTCTGTGTCGTAATGGACACCAAGACTAACCATGTTGCATCCTTGCATTCATTGGAAGTTGGGCCACACACAGTAAGCCCTCAGCTTTGGGAGGGTGGGTCATGAGCCATGTCTTCCACTTCATTAGTGCTTATAACACAAGCAGATGTTTTATATTCTCCCAGAACTTATAACCTGGACCTGTCTTTATCCAAAATACAATTCAATAGCTAAGCTATTTATTTATGTAACTCTAGTTGCCAGTAGAAAGTGTATACCAAGTGATGGTTTCTTTTGCTGTTATATTGCTGTTGATTGGATGTCAATTGTAGGGGATGTTGGATTTTTAAAATAATTAATATGTTTGTCCAGTGGAAACATTTTTTCCCTATAGCGCACATGCAACAATTCTATTTCTTTGATAAATTATTTCCTTGGATACCTTAGAGAGCTTCGAAGGCAGTATAAAGCTATTTGCAAATTTATTTTTTTCTGTTCTGTACTGAGAATGGCAGTAGCTTGGAAGAAATGTGCAGTGAACAAGACTACAGCCCTTTCTGGAGCTTTCAAGCTCCTTTCTCAAAGCAAAAAAGAGCCTGCGATGAGATCAAACCTAGTAACATCTGCCCCACTTATTTGATAGCCTGAAGATGTGATAGCCTCTGGCATCTGGGGGCTCTAAAATTGGGAAGCTGGTTATATTTATGATCTATCCTGGACCTTCTCCTAACTGTTCTCCTCCACAAATGATTCAATACTCCAGCAGCCTGTCTCAGTCCCTTTCATGATTTTGGCTCCCCTGCTTTTCTTCCTCTCCTTTATGCACTACAGTGCCACTTATTCCCCAGTGAAGATCTTAAAGAAAGTATTTTAAAAGGGTTTTACAAAAGGAATATGCCATGCAACTGTTCTCATAAGAATAATTTTCTTGTATGTTTTAAATGCCTGCTGTAATTTCTTAGCGCTCGGTCCTCTCACATATATAGATAGCACTTATTTCATGTGCTTTTGCAGTAGTTAGTGTAACTGGGGCATTTTGGATGTGAACTCAATATAAATGTTAATGACTCCTGGGGGGAAAAACATGCTAATCCCCACAATTAGAGTCATGCGATAAGGTTTATTAATGAAAGAAGAGAAAGGAGGGAGGGTTAAAGCTGGTCAGACTATAGCCTTTCCAAATGTTTACAGCCTCAGCTGTGCAACCATAATGATCTACCAACAGAATCATTTTTTTTCTGAAATATCTTCATTTTATGGTGTTGCTTTGGGTAAAAGCAAACTCAAAGGGGACTTTAGCCCCAGCCTGTTTCACCTGCAGCACCTAAACCTTTTGGACCTGTTTCATTGTGCATGTATTAGAGGAAAGTGCGATCCCCATAATCCCTCCGGGTTTCATAGCTGTAGTGACAACAGGAAGATACTGACAATAGATTTCCAGACAGAGTTCTCTACCAATTACTACACCTGTTGCTTCAGCTGCACCACAGACATGATCTCCTCATCCTCATTTCCTGTCTTCTCTTCTGCTTGGTTTCGAGCCCCAGAAGTTCGTTGCTTTGCACCAGCACTCTCGGCTAATAATCACAGGTCTCCAATCCACACCCTTGTTTCTGTCATCTGCCCTGCTATGTGATGAGCTCAATGCATTGGAAGCAGGAAATGGTGAAGACGTCTCTCTGCAAACTGAGATGTGACCATTGTGTAGGTACATGTAACAGTCAACACTTGTAGCAACGCTTTAAGTGTATTGCATGAGACTTTGAATGCAAGACTAGAGATTTTTCACATAGCGCAATAAGTTTCCCATAGGACTGGAGTCACTAGCCTGTTAACACCTGGAAATCTCTAAATTCAGGTAATTAAATTTTGGAATTACAATTTATAATATTACTGACAAAAATAGCATGTATTGATTTGCTTTGGCTTGAAAGACCTAGCCTGTGAGGTCTTTAAGGACAGCGTCCTCCTAGCACAAAACCAGCTCATCCTTGTACTTGTGAAAACAACTAAATGCACCAGGAGACTGGCTTAGCTAACCAAATAACCCATGACTGAGCTCCAGGGGTAAAAAAGCAGTATACGCGAAGTAGAAGCAGGAATGGGCTACAGAAGAGGAATTTTGGAACATTGCAGGGGCACGTAGGGATGGTGTTAGGAAAGCCAAAGCTCAGCTGCGGTCGATGTTTGCAAGTGACATCAAGGGAAGCAAGAAGAGCTTTTACTGCTACATTAGTAGTAAATGAATAAACACTGAAAATGTGGCCCATTGCTGAATGGGGTGGGTCATTTAGTGACTGCAGACCCAGGTGAAGCTGAGGTACTCCATGCTGTCTTTGCCTCGGTTTTCAACAGCAAAGTCTTCCAAGCCTCCATGTCATCAAACTACCAGTAATGGAAGAGGAAGAACATTGAGTCATGGATCTCTTGAGAAATCTCAACCCATACAAGTACATGGGATGAGAAGGGAAGCATCCAAGTGTGCTGGCTGGTGTCATAGTAATTTCACACGCTATCATTTTTGAAAGGTCATGGATATCAAAGAAGATCCCTGGTAATTTAAGAAAGGCAAATGGTTCCACCTGTTGTCAAAAGATAGATGATTTCTAGCAAAGGCTGTTTCAGGAAGCGTAGAGAGGAAGGTGACTGGGAATAGCAAGCATGGGTGTACCAAAGATAAGTGATGTTTGACTGATTTTCTTCTATGATGAAGTGACTATATTTGTGAATGAGGAGAGAGTGACGGATGTCATCTATCTTGACTTTAGCAGTACCGTCCTCATAGGCTACTTGGGACATTACGGTCTCGATGGGTAGAGTACTATATGGGTTAATAACTGGCTGGATCATTGGGCTCCAAGGGTAGTGATTAATGGTTCGTACTTTGCCTGAAGGCTGGAGAGGTTTCATATATAGGGAAAAAACCCAACAAAACCAAGATGCAGATAACAGCATGGGGATATGTTACTCTGGAGCCTCCATCATGGAGACTTTCAGGACCCAGCTGGACAAAACCCCAACCACACTGCTGGAAATTTGCTGTTGATCTGACTTGGAACATGAAAATGAACCACAGACCAGCTGAGGCCCCATCCAGTCTAAGGGATTCTGTGACCCTTTAGTTTAAGGAAGCAGAATTTCTCTGGTGAGAGTCAGCTGCAGTGATGTGAAAATGGACAGAACTGATGCAGAACGCCAGTGGGGCTTCTATGGGTAATTACCTCGCAAGTAGCTTATTCTTGCTCAGTATGGGTAATTAGTAAAAAAAAGACATGAAGTGGCTATTGCTACTGCCTGTGTACTAATGTCCCTTCAGCATGAGACTTAGTTACCTTTGCAAGCCATAAGTGGCAGTCTAGCTTTCAGAAACAAATACACTAATATGCGTTTTCTATCTGCTATGTCATCAAGGGAAGTAGCTGGCTGCGTTCCACTGCAGAAGCAAGTTCATTAATATAATGGGCAGAATGATAAGATAATGGCTCAGGGACTGTCCGGGTCACTCTGTGACACAGTCTGAGGACACAGGAACAGCAAAAGCACAGATAAAATGCAAAGAGTAATGTTTTTTTCATTACCTCATCCACCAGCAGATCCCTGAAGCAGCACCTGGGCAGAGGCACACAAGCAGGGATGCAGGCACCATGGAGCTTCGTCCATGTTTTTTGCCTGTATTTCAGGGATTCGCACAGGTGTAATTTACCACTGTGCTTTGATCTTTCCCACAGCAGGGCAGGGATCTCAAGCATGTTCGATAGGGTGCCTCTAAGTCTATCACAGGCCTGTGTTATTGAAACACAGAAGTTCTGCTTGTCCAATACACAACAATTAGTATGATGCGTGTGTTTTTCTACACCTCAGCTGCAGGTCACTTGAGTGTGTTTATAATCCTTCTTGCCAATCTTCCGTTATTTTCCCACAGTCTCTATAAAACCTGACTTTTTGCCAGAAAAATGGTTAACATGATGCTACCTCTTACAACTTGCTGTTTGCAAGCGTGTAGTGGTGATTCAAATCCTGTTTTACAGGATACCAGACAACCATAAAGAGCCCTTAATTTATCATGATATGCAGGTTTGTTTCTGCTGCCAGCAGATATATGAACTCTCTCATGGATTATTATTTTTTAATTTCTTTTAAAAGAGAATTAACTTTTGTTGTGGCTAGAACTGTGGCATTAACCAGCAAAACAGGAAATTAAATTTCCTTACAATGACCAGTGCCTCAGCCAGAGAATTCCTGCCATTCCTGGCAGCAGATTTTTCCACAGAAAAGACTTTTAGAAAGTAACCAAGCCAGAAGTTTTGTGAGACTATTGTCTGAGAGAGTTGTAATTGTGGGATGGATGTTGAATTGGGAAGAAAAACGTCATTTAAGGAGAAGAGCAGGCAGCAAGAACCAGCAGTTTTGTGTACCAGACTGAAGAGGAGCTGGAGCATTTCGAACTTTAGGATATATTAATTCAGTGAGATAGCTAGAGCATTCAGCAAGATACCTTTAGTGCAAAACTGCAAGGTGAAGAGATGAATTTCGAGGGCAGATGCCATCTATGTGCAGCACAGATGTGAAGACATGTATGTCTTCAGCACAAAGTGACATTTAACCTGTTCTGGCCAGGTGACTTTCTCCTTCCCAACGTATTTTGAATTTCTGAGAGAACATTCAGTGTAAATGTAATACAGCAAAGCCTTGTGTGTTTTCTGATCATCTCAGTCTTTTTGGAAATTATTCAGCTGTATCCTTTCCTTTGTTCATTTGGCCAAGCACAGACTTTAGCATGTGCTCTGTAACTTCCCCCTCTTCCAAAAAATCTGGTGTTCCCCCCTCAGCCTACCAAGAAGTGAGGATTTATTCACTTAGCAACAGGAATATGGAAAGACAAATTTGTGGGGAGGAGTTGAGACTCATAGCCATTTCAGCTGACATCACGCTGCACTCTGCTTCCTCCAGGAACTTCCATTTGAGTTTCTTCGTCCCTGTCACTGCTGCTGATTCATGTGGTCTGAAGAGCTGCCATATATCCCTCTCTGTGATTCACATGTAGCTATCTGAGACTTCAAACTGGCTAATCTTCTCATCGTTGCAAAGCTGTCAGCCTACACATGGAATCGCAGCCGCTCTTTGTACGTTCTTGAGCTTCTTAGGGCTCTTCTGCAAGAGAGTGCCTCAGTCTGTCCCTGTATTTCAGTTTCCTGTATGTTCCTTGTGTCTTCACAAAACTCTGTGTTTGTCTTCTGAAAGAAACATTTCTCCCTTTGTGGTTGCACTTCATGAAGGTAAAGGTAACTGCAATCAGGCATTTGCATACACTGTTGTGGGGGAGATCTGTAAAGATCCCAAGCCACTGCCCAAAGAGGGCAGGATAAGGATGTTTCTGCCCAGTCCTGGCAGTGCATGAGCTTTTGTTGAAAGCGTTTCATGGTCCAAGAAAGCATTGGAAAAATCATTATATTTTCCCAGCTTTTTAAGATCATATTCATGTTAGTTCCTGAGTGTGAGCTTTTGAACTTCCAGCAATCTCTTGAGATCAGAGATGCTCAAAGGGAACGTTTTACTTTGTCTCTGGCACAAAACTGTGTCTGCACGTCTCTTGATGTCGTATCTTCTTTATATTAGGCGTTGATCTCCTGTGCAATTTTTGCCTTGCATCACTGTTATATAAACAGATTTTTTGTTTGCATATGTGGGTGTTAAGATTGTTTGGGAGGTTCTGGCAGGTACCAGGATGTGTTAATCCTGAAGGGGGAAATCTTGGGGTTTCGTTGCTTTGTTTTGATCACAAAGGAAACAAACCCTGTTCAAACTGTTTTGAAGTAATCTCCACCCCTTTTCCTTTCTTTTTGATCCCAATCATTCCTCACTCATGGGCCATCATCCTCATTTTTTTTTTTCACTTGATTTAGGTTATTAAAAAAATCAATAGTGAGATTTTTTTATAAGCCTTTAAGTATTGGACTGGTGCATCTGTGGGTGAATGGGGTGGAGGGGTGTTACAAAGTAGATTCTACTTTCTGTGTATGTAAAGCCCAGTTTCATCCCAGGTTAAGAAATATGAAATCACTTTATCAATATCCTTCTCTGGAGACATTCAAAACCTGACTGGATGAGATCCTGTCCAACCTGCTCTGGGTGAACCTGCTTTAGCAGGGGGATTGGACTAGAGGATCTCCAGAGGTCCCTTCCAACCCCTACCATTCTGTGATTCTGTGAAATAATCTAGGAGGAATCCCATATGGGTGGAACTTGTCTGTTAGTAATTTTTGGATTTCAATACATTTCTTAATAGTTTCTGTTCAAGTTGAAGTCAGAATCTTTGTTTCTAAAATCTAATTCTTACCCGTAACTAAGGGGGAACAAGTACAGATTCCAAAACAAAAATGAGCATTTGCAAAATCAACACCTTTTAAAGAAAAAAGTTAACATTTTTGGTTTTCGTTCTGTGACAAGTATGCTGTTGATATACACTAAGAACACCTGCTTGTTCTTAAAATCTAAATGTTTTCAAGGGACAGAAAGCTTATCAATTCTGTAATCTGCCTTTATTTCCAGATGTATATTAATGGAACAAGTATGTTGACGTGCAGTAGTGTGAAATACTGGATATGCTGTGTGCATTCGTAAGACTTGGCAAAGTAATTATGAGTAAGTTTGTGTCCTGGGACGGGAGACATGTGCTTTGAGAACTGAGTAGCAGCTTTAATAAAATTCAGTTTCACTTTGGGTTAAACCTTTTGTCCCAGGAGAGGTGTAATTCATTGTATCTCTGAAAAGGAATTAATTGTCTTCCTCATATCTCTTGCTCACTAGTGAAAGCTAAAGAAATTCTGCAAAAGGTTAGTGTCTTTAACCCCAGATATACAGGATCAAGAAGGACTGCAAGGAGGCTCTCCTTTTTTTTGTATGTCTGTTGTAAGGATGGAGAGCTGAGCAGGCTGGCCCCAAAGACCTGACCCTTGGGCATTGGTGCTCAGTGTAGAAACCTAGACTTGTTACAAGCAGTAGTTTTGAGCATTAAAGTAATGTCTACGAGATCCTTCCATCTCCCTCCATATACAGCATCTTCCGAAGTATACACGTTCACCTGTCCCATTTCCAGCAAGTTTTTTTCTGCACTTCATTAGCATCCTGGCTCTTCTGAAATTTCTGTTGTGAGAAGACAAATCTCTTATCTTTATTGTCTTACTATATATGGGAAGTCATGTAATTGCCTCTTTGATTTGGTAAAGAAATCACTGCGGCTTCTGCATTAGTGGTGTCCATCTCTGGAGGTTACGCAAGAGTGAAAGTCAGCAGACTCCCTACTAGTAATGAGCAAGACAGCATTACCAAGCATGACAGATGAAAAATGGAGCTGTCAGCTTCTACCTCACCCCAACGCAAAGTATCAATTAATTGATGCTTTTGAAAATGTTGGCATGAACTTCTTTACGCTTTCAGCACGGCAGAATTAAATCAAGCAAATCAGAAGGTAAAAATCACCGTTACCCATCAATAGGTGGAAAATATTTTAAAATTTGCAGAGATAAGTTACTATTAGTAGTTTTTTATATCTGTGATTCAGTATAACTGGAGACCTTTTGAAAAGTTCTCGCGTGTGGGCTGAGAATTACATGGGTTTATGTAAGTGAAGTGAAACCTGTTTCTATTTGATTTTGTCAGTAGTATTATCAGAGACTTTGGCTTTTTTGACTGTTTCATTATGTATCTAATGAGAAACAGAGTGTTGTAATCCTGTGATTTTGTTATAAAAATGTTAACATTTACAGGAAACAAAATTTCATGCAATGACAAGTTATGCAAATTCTTAAAGCATCAGGTAGGCATGCTTATTTTTATTCCCTGCCGAACACTATAGGTGTCAAAATGTATGTGGTTGGGGAAGGGGAGTATTTTATGAGAAGAAAAAACCCCACCTACATAGTTTGTTCTTTGAGCTTGGTAGCATTATACGATCTCGGTTGGTTTTGGCCTCATTCCCTATAGAAATGAGGCATATTTAGTGGTTCTGTCTGTCAACTCCTTAACAACTTGTGTACTAATTGGCCATTTTTGGTCAGATTTGACAAAGGCATATCATCCACTCTTTCCTTAAAGTAGGCAGCTGGGCACAGAAGAAAGGCCCTCCACATTCCCTGTTGAAAGAGAAGCTGCTGTGTGAACTCGTTCCTCCTGTACCCTGGACAATCTGCAGTAGAAAGGAAATTTTATTTACATTCCAAATAAAAAGGAAGTTTCTGTCAGCGTGTTGCTTTATTTGACACCAGTTAGTCAACGTGAGACACGCATAGAAACCCAGAATTTATCATTCCCAGAGTTCACTGTGCTCTATTTACTTCTGCTCTAACTCATTTCTGCATGGTGCACATCTTATCGTTGCATTTCTCTGGAATTTATTTAGTCTGTAAACTTTCTGAGATAAAGACTTTATATTCTGTCCTTTTCTTGTAAAATACTTGATACACATAGGAGCAGTACCTTCATTCACAGGGGTTTTCATCAAAGTCTTCCCACTTTTTCAAATACCAGTGATTTGTTACCATTATTTTGTAAAGCAGGTTACCTGTCTCCTGTTCTTGTTGCCACTAGTAAGTCAGGATAGAAAAGTGTATCTTGATCTCATTTCTCACAGGACATTTCTCCTCTACCAGCCTGTCTACAGACGAAACTTGAGTTCAAGTTAAATGCTATTCATTTGCAGTAACTCAACTCTACTTCAGTCATGCCTCAGTTCTTCATCTTTAGAGGAGACTGGTCCAAAGGTGAGCAGATTGAAACTCATCACTATCATCTGGCTGGTTTTTGCCCATTTCACAAAGGCTGCATGATTTCAGTTCACCTCCTGTTGATCAAGCATCTCGCCTACTCTGCAATGGCATTTTATTGGGAGCTGTATTTCAGGAAAAAAGCATAAGGACAGAATGGATGCCAACCTCTCACTTGGTGACAGGTACTTTCTGTAAGTTTGGGCTGAAGATTGATGGTTTTAGAGAGCTCTGACTACTTCTTGCTTGCAATTTAGGCAATCATAATTCAAGTATTTTGTTATTTTGTTTGTGCTATCCATAGAATAACTTGAATAGTGTGGAAAGCCTGTTAAAGAGCTTTTGACTAGATATCCAAGAAGGGCTTCTGCCTAAAAAATGTGGTGTAAAAGACTGGCAGAAGATGGTTTGAGGGTTCTTTAGTTTTCTTGTTATTTTGAGCGATGTTTTGCTGGGGAAGCTGATAAAATATCTCCATACCCTGACACTTCTCAGTAAGTAACCACTATGGTTGACTGACAATAATTTGTTTGCAGACTTCACTGTTCACTGCTTATTCCTATCTTCCTTTTTTCCAGCACAGTACATCTTCCTGGCTTATGGCTAACATTTCAAGGCTACATTTAGTCACTATTGCACAGTATGTTGCATTTTTGGCTGGGCTACGTGCCCACTTATCTGCGTGGCCAAAAAACCCAGCCATTTGCCACAGGACTTACACAGGGTTTGCAATGCAGTATTTCAGCAGAGGTATGAGAGGTGGGCATCGATCATGTGTAATGCAATCATATTTGCAACTATACCTTTTGGAATAGGAGACAGCTTTACATATGAGATCATGTTGATAAACAGAGTTAGTAAGTCTGACGATAAATCTTCTGGCACAATTTCTTGAAACTTGTAGATGCAAATGGAAACCAGTATTACTTTCTATGCTATTTGACCAAAAAAAAAATTCTTAACTTGAAATAACTGCTGCTTTTTTATTAACCTCATTTAGCTGTGGTTAAAACAAGAAAACACACCTGTGCTTTATCTGTTCTCATGTTCTGGCTGATCATTGCAAAACTGAACAGGAGTTTTTTATTTGGGGTGTGTTTTTCAGCCAATGTTGTTCTACGTGTAAGATTTAGCAGGGCTCATAAACAACACTCTTAACAATTGAATAGGTAAGAACATTGTCAGGCATTTGAAACTATCTGTATTTTGAAAAGAGAATTAAATTGGAAAAACATAAATTAAAACTGCACACATATGCAAGACATTGCATGGGAAGGATATCCCTAAAGCTGCCAGAAACAGGTCTTTATATATGGATACTGGTCATTTTTGGAGTAAGAAAATTAATTCTTGAGCTACATATTATCTAATTTATCTAATATCGCTTTGTTTCAGGTATTCAAATTACTCATCAGCTAGATACAAAACCATATATGTCATAAGCCAAGCAGGTTACAATTCTAAACAGTTTGGTTTAGATCCTACTTTCACATCTGTTATGAGAAAAACATATTTGTGAATAAGACATAACCTGCCTGGCACAACTTCTAATTATTCAAGTGGCAATACCAGGCACAAGGAGTCATAGCTGAACTTCTGTAATTCCTCACTTTCCAGTCAAGGTCAGTAAAATCGGTATTAGTCAACAGAAGGGACAAAGCTCTCTCCCAAGTGACAATTGGCCAGTCAGGTGGAAAAGGGGGAGTGAGATAAAGCAGTGGTTGAACTGGAGAGTCTGGCTTGCTTGGTTGTCCTGAGGAGTGAGCTGCGTTCAGCAGTGAGGCAGTGCTCGGGTGGAGTGAGGTGGAGCTGCCCGAGGGAGCAAATTGCACTGTGAGAACTAGGTCAGGGGAGTGTCGAACTCGCTGGGGGTGCCGGCGTAGCCGCAGGTTAGAGAGAGAAAGCCAAGAGGAGGTGAAAGGTGGATGGGTTGAGTCTGTGGCAGGTGATTTCAGCCAGGGTGAAGACAGGCAGCTAAGGAGAAGGAATGGCGCAAGGAAGGGAAGAGGTGGATCTGTGAGCAGCTGCAATCTCAGAGGAAGGGAGTTGGGTTTTGGGTGGGTTTTCTTTTCCTTCCTTTTTTTGCAAATAGCAAAGAAATAGAACTGGCAAGCGGGTAGCCACAGAAACATGAATCATTTCATAGCCAGAATGTGTATTGACTGACACGTAATACTCTGAAATGAAATACTTCAGTGTTGACTGAATGTTTAGTTAAAAGCAGCAGTGCTTGCCGTGGCTGCTGCCACCAGCTTTTTACCATATTCCCATTAGGAGAATTCTAGCATAACCTTTTTTGTAACTGTTTGCAACGCGCTTGTTCTGTTCATCTGGGCTAGTAAGAGTGCCTTAATCCATTTTGTCATACATTCTTTAAGAATGTATTTAAATTTAACAATTTTCCTTCCAAATCCAAAATTGGGCTGTAGTATTTCTGGGGAAATGTGGTCTCTTCTGCACTATATCTCTTAAGATACCAGAAGCAGATTTGAGGGCTGTGTGGGACCAAGACAGATCGTAGGAAATGAAGAGTTGCAGTTTTTTGTGTAGGAATGCAAGATTTCCACATTATTCAACTGAGGTTTTTAACACAGGAAAAAGTTGGTAACACTTAGCTCTCATTCACTCCAGAGACACAGGGACATATATGGAATTTCAAAATAATTCGGCTCTGCTTTGCAGACTAAGTGGTCAGATTTTTTGAATGGCTGCCACAGAAAATAAAAATCTTTCATAATTCTGTGGTCTGTGATCCTTTCTCCTGACAGCATAGGAATGCCCGTGTCACATATTTTCCATTCTTGGAATGAGTTTACTTCCCCAGAGGTTATGTTCTGTTTTAATGCAAATAATCCACATGGTGTGACGCACCTGAGTGAGGATACTTTAAAGATTTGACATTCCATTGCAGTCAAGACATAAATGATAATCTGAACTTTAAGCATAATTATATTCTTATTTTCTATACCTTCCTGTGTATCTTCACTTACCACTGCTCTGACAGTTGCTTTTTCAGTTCTCTAAGTGTGCTATAGGACCCGTACAGTCTTACTACTTGGCTGTCGTTAAGCAATTTCGGCATACAGTGGACAGATCTAGCCAAGCCTACCTTTTTGAGCAATGGTTTGGTAGAATCCCAGTTTGGATACTCTTCCATTGTTCAGGGGTTTACCCTTCCAAAAAAACTTCTAATCTGTTTTGTTCATTAACAAATAACAGAGGATACTGGGTTTTACCCATGTGCTTTGGCTTATAGTGATTCTGTGAGCAACGCATTTGATGAGGCAAACCTGTAAGTAAACTACATGAACACAGAATTTATGTCTTAGAGTACTTGACATGAAGTGATATAATCTCTCCGCATGCTTTTCTCTGTCTCTTTTGAAATGGGCATAACTTTTTGTTGGTACATTTCGAAGTCCCTCAAGGAGGCCAGTGCCTTTCACTGTACGTTTCTGTATCATTTCCACACAACAGCTGCAATGGAGATGGCAGCATTGAGCCCTTAGCCCTGAATGGCCTTAACCCTCCTTTCATCCAAAAGGAGAAACTTGCATTTATTTCTCTTTTAACTTGACTTAAAGCTAGAGCTTACAGTACACTTTGGGGATTAGAGTCTACAACTGGATGGGGATATGAACTGCCATCTCCTTCTGTGTGGATGTAGGCAAGACTCAGGCCAGACCACTGCTCTGATTGAGCCGAGTCCGATTCCAGAGCCACTACATCTTGCAGAGGAAGGTTCTGCAAAGGTATCTTGCTTTCGTAAAACTCAGTGTCAGGAAGCAGTTGGCGGCTCCTGTACAAGCTGTGAGCCAGGAGCCCCTGCGTGTCACTGAGGCAAGACCTTGCCTTTGGGCCTTGCAGGAATCACCTGCCACATGGACTGACTTAGTGCAGAATAAGGAGTGTAGCTTGGCAGCTATCTCCTGCCAGCCTGGAGTGGAAGCGCTGCTGGTTAAAGAGAAGAGTGAGAGACATTGTTGGAAACATCAGGTCCTCCCATAATTCAAGAAATTATTTAAACAGGTAACTTGAGCTAATTATATAGTTTAGCCTTTGCAGCTGACAGTTCTGTTTTCTGGAAGCAAGATTAATCTTTTTTAGAGGTTTCTCCCGGGCTGTGTGCTGGTGCCCACAGCTGCATTTCCTGAGTATTGAATTGTGCTTTCTTTGGATCTCAAAGTGCCTTAGCTGTATTCCCCCACTGACAGACCCTGGATTCTGCCTCGTGAGTCCCTGCTGCTGGGCATGGGCAACTCTACGTCAGTTCTGTTCTAGGAGCTTCCACTTTCTTCCTCCTGAGCAGAATGCAGAAAAAAAAATAAGATGCAGGAACTGTAATTGGTGTTTTACTGTACTTTTTATCTTCCAACAGCTACTATGCTCTAAGAGATTAGCTTTGATCCATGAAAATGAAGAAAAAAGTGGGGGGGGAAGGGACAACCATACTATCTGGTATGAAATTGGTCCACAAAGGGAGATATTCTTGAATTATGATGGTTGTTCTGCATGTCCCTCTTGTCATTCTTTGTTTTGTGTCAACTGATTTTTTTACACAGGCTGAAGTTATTCCATTAGTCCTTAAGGGAGCTGTCAGGATGGACACAGAAAATTTCTGAATTCAGTTTAGGATGATTAATTTTCTATATAAGAATGAGGGCACCACAGAGCTTCATTCCCTGGGGAGTGGAAAGGAATGTAAAACAAGGAGTTATCAGAGTATACTAGTGTTGTTTCAGAATTTGCTGGGAAGCATTATGTCTGAAATATCTGAATATTTACCTACAGGAGTGTCTCCCTGGATAAGTTTTGTGAGGAGTTTATGTGCATGAGACCTCAGGTACTGGGTTGTTTTTTTTTCCCAGAGTAACTGAGCTATATTAATTCTTTATCAACTGATTTGTACCATGAGACATGCTAGTGAGATCCTATTACTTTGCACATGTGGACGTACCTGAGAAGTAAATTATATTTTTCTCTGCTAAATGGTAGGATATAAATATGTAGTTCACCCTCTCAGAGTAGTTACTGGTTGAACTGAAGTTGTCAGAACAAATCTGAGACCTCTCTTCACTGCAGTTGAGTGAGACACTGGCACCTTTTGTCATTGCTCAGTGTTTGCCTCATTGCATAAATGTATTTGTAGCAGCCATGATAGACAGGCACAACATTAATCTTAAGTTCAGGTTTGTAATTTTTTCTTTTTTTTGCAGATGTGGAAGGGTAGAGGTGAAACATGAGGTCTTCTGAAAAAGGTTTATTTATCTTCTATGTGAAGTTTTATTGTGACATGCTTATCATGTGTAACTTTAAACAACAACTGTTTTTTTCATAAATATGAGACTATTTGTTTTACTATTACTTTGAAATCTTTGCATTTTAATGGGCTTTAAAACTACATTCTTTTTTTTTTCACAGTGGTCATGTTTGAGAAATAAGATTGGTGTATAGCTATCTTCTGTTACTCCTGAAATGTATCAGGTAGCTCAGGAGTGTGTATGGTTGATCAGAGCTTCAGCACATCCCTCTAGATGATCCTGCCCAGTCTTTACTTTGCCCACCTGCTGTTGGTCTCGGTACTTCCCCAATTTAGGAGCATAAGGACAGAAGTGTTATCCTAATGGAAAAGTCAGAGAAACGCTATCGGATCTCTCGGAGTATTGCTATACTAGAATGGTGCTATGTAAAGATGTTAATGAGATAGAGGTAACAGAGGGTCTTGTATGGCCACAAAAGAACAACAAAAAAAAAAAGTCTAGATAGTCTTTGTTAGCCAGAACTTTGTTCACTGATTTATAAGGTGTGCTGAACAGATTTAAGTTCTTCAACTACAGACAGTCGCCAAAAGGTGGTGTCACGTTAATTTTATTGTCAACAGAAACTCAGTATATCTACCCTCTTCTTCTACTTCCACTTTAGAGGTTCTCTAAACCATGCTTGAATTTTGTTCTGTGCAAAATGTTTATCGGCTATTTTCAGAGTGCTTAGTCTTTTCTGTTCCACGTTTCATGTCACGGTGAAGTTTCGGGACATAAGGTAAATGGGAAAATTAGGTAATAAGGCTTAAAAGTATTTTGAGATATCATCTAGTCTGTTTCTCTACAACAAGGCAGACCCGGTTTTATCTGGATCCAGTTGTATCCTAGAGTATCTTGTAGGCTGTTCTGCAGCTTCTTAGCCCATAAGCTGTACCACTGTGTTTTGGGGTTTTGTTAAGAGACAGCACTGCTTTCTGATACCTTTTGCTTGACAATACTAGCTTAGACTATACATAAGATGTTCCTGACATAGGTTTGTTTACACCCATCTTAAACACCACCATTGTTCTAGCTTCATGTTTAACTACTTTTATCAGCAGAAAGTTCTTTCTAATGTCTGATTTAGATCACTTTGGCTGTGATTTATGCATGTTGATGCTTTCCTGAGCATAGAGTATTCTCTTCCTCTTACAGTTACCTTTCACATGTTTGAAGCCTCTTAGGCTGCCAGTCATTAGGGTTTCCTCTTCTCTTTAGACTAAGTAATTCAGATTCTTTCATTCTTTCCTCATAACTTACTTGACCAGACTTTATGCTTCTCTTCTCAGCTCTCTGTGTTTGGTTCACCTCTTCTTTCTAAAAAGCACTGACCAATTCTGGATGGAGTACTTCAGCCGAGACCTGCATACTGCTTAGTAGTGCTGGAGTGGTTTGTCCTTTTGCCCTTAACGTTATTTTCTTAAGAGATGGCTGGGGTTTCTTCTAGCTCCTTTTAGCTTTACTGTTACTTCCTATAGAGTTGCCTGCTATTTCTGAGTACAGTTGTGCTCTCCTGAAATCTGTTATTCTGCTGTTCCATTTCCTGCATTTCCTAAGTCCCTTGATTATGACCATTTTATGATCAGTATAAATGAAAACTTTAAATTAAGATACCCTGATGTCTACTTAAACTACATCCAAGGTGCAGCAATGTTTTGAGTATTGGTTTTTAATTTACCTCACGGCAATATGGAAAAAAATAATATTGGAAGTAAGACAAAGGCTTGTGAAACGTCCACAGCTATTTTTCCCATTAGCAATGGGTCTAATGAGGCCTGATTTCATCTTGTTTTGTGTCCAGTGTCTTCCACAACCCCAAGCTTGCCTACCACATTCTCACTTTCCAGACGGGCAAGAGACTGAATCTGCTGAACCTTGTTCAGAGCTGTGTAAATGCTGGCTTGTGAGTCGTTACACTTGTGTAATTCACTCCAGGAATGGCTAAAGAGCCAAGTTATTGCTGTCTTTCCTTCAGCACATGGATTTGGATCTCTTTGCTCTATCAAGATCAGATTGTCTTGAAGCTTTCAGGAAAGTTTTTATCTTGAAGACCTCTGTTCTTCCATCGGATTTGTTTGAAATCAGTCTATGAGCTCAAAAGCTACTAGAAGGTACTTGCAGACAGAGGGATAGCATGAGGGCATAAGTCATTGCTTTCTTAGAAAACAGGTTAAAATTGTTCAAATCCAAAGGTTAAATCAACTGACTTTTTGCTTCTTGCTATGCATTTGAAAAGATGCCTGCCTTTGCTGAGCCAACAAAACATGCTTCAGTCACGCCTTTCTCGCAGTGTTCTTGCACCTGACTACTGTCTCTCAGATTTATGGTGTGCTACTTTTTCCTAATCCTTGTCTTTTCAGCCAAGAACCACAGCCTGTCCATGTTTGCATCTAGGTAGATGTGGATCTACTGATTGACATGGTACATGGTAGGGTGAGGACTTTGCTTTTGTCTGTATCTAGACTGCTATAAAACCTGAGGAAAGCAATTATTTAAGGGTGATTTCAGAAAACCTGTTAGTTACAGAAAGTTCAGAGGAGAGAAAGCCGCCATTTTCATGTTATGACTTACATAATTACTGGAACAACTTAGAGTATTTTAATGTATGATGTAGTAAAAAAAAATCATGTAACAATTTATTTCTAGATTCTTTTTTATTAATCTTCCAGCAATTGAAGTAGAATTCAATTATTTTGTTTTTAACTGTAAAACTGAATTAGCCAATTTAATAATCATTTATTAATATCATTACAACTAAATAGATATTAAGAAGCCATCAAGGCCCAGATCATCTTTTTCAGTTGTGCAAGGCAGAAATTTAAATCAGTGGGAAGAGACCACTTCTTGCAGAACTGTTGTACCACTTCTGGGATCCTGGAGGAGTCTACCTGTGAGTTCCTTATAGGTACAGAGGTGGGCATTACTTAATCATAACAGATCGAAACCACCTTTTCTTGATATTTTCCAAAGAATATATCACTAGAGAAGGATGTTACTTTTCCTATAGCATTATGGGGGGGGGGAATCTAATATAATTACATGGGTGTCATCTGTTAAAATATATAACCTTTCTGTATTAGTGCACAAGTTGATGAGTCTTAGGTTACTCTGTAAACTTTCTGAGGCTGTCGCAAGATAATTTGAGGGTAGGTGGGTTGCAGCCCTTGTCATGTTGTTAAATTAAATGGTGCACTGATTTGATCACGTATGCCAGTTCTGATGCGGGCTTTGGTATAGTCCATCTGACTAATTATGCTATGGGCACTGCTGCCAAGTTGCCTAACTATTATTTAAATGAATTCCTGTCTTCTTGCTTAAGGTATCATCTCTTGTGTTTGAAGGTGTCAAACTATTCATTTTCTCAACTTTATTCCCACTGTGATGTGCTGTGAGACTGTTGGCACCTTTATAGGATGCCTGTCTCCCTCATCATTCTTGAATTCTTCTGTCCTAAAAACCTATGTGAACAACACTACAGACACCTATGTGAACAAACACTACAATAAGTGAGTTTATTCTGAATGTTGTGGGTTTTTTCCCTAGGGCTCTTTTTTGATGCTTAAATCCTATCCTAGCTCAGAGGAAGTCCTTTTCTACCCAGATGGTTGTCTTCCTACTGAGTTTATAATTCCCCTCTCTGTAAAACTAGCAACACAAATCCTGATTTCCTCTTTCCTAGCTGTTCTGGAGAAATTCTGCTTTTCCCATCATTAAATTGTTTTTTCCGCGTCATTAAATCTTTTGATTATGGTATTTCATACCTTTTTCTTTCCTCTTCCTCTGTGGTATGCCAAAAGATCTGTATTTAAGTGTAATCTAAAAGTAGATCATTACTGCTTTTACTAGAGGTAGCATAAATCCAGCTAAGACTCTGATTGCATTAACAAAATTGGTAATTATTTTTCTGTCATCACCTTTCTTGAAATATGATATGCTATTTCTTGCAATAATAGGAATATCTTTGAGGGCACACTGTTTCAACTTAACCTGTGGAACTCTCAGAATAATTAGAATAATGTGCAAATTATTCTAATGATATGCAACTTTCAGGTAGGAAATGTGAATGCTCTAAATTACATTTGTGATCCTTCAACAAGAGACCTGATGTATTTTGCCTACCAGAACTCTTCATCAAAACCAGTGCTGTCATCTCAGGAACCAATGAGACTGTTTCTGAAATTTTAGCAAATTAAGATTCAAGCTTCTGATACATTTGGCATGATAAAGAAAAGTCCAGGGACACATCCGTTCTGATAGGGAATATATGTCTCTTTATTAAACTGTTTCCATTTGTTCACATGTAAAATCCTGGCCCTGTTTGAGGCTGTTGTACTATATAATGGAAAGAGCTCTGGGATCCAATGGTGACTCAGTTACGCAAGTTAAAGCGTAAGATCTGTCTGGTCACCTACAGTGTTTCCTTCACAAGGGAATTTTGCGGGGAGAGCAGTTTGATGCTAGTTAAAACATTTTCTTTGCAAAGTCACTATGTGGGAAATTGAGTTGGTGGATTGCTTCATTTAGATTTTAGCTCAGAATCCACACTCCACAAAATCACTAGCGGGCTGGTTAGATCATTTCCAGTATCTCTCCATTCAGTTACAGTCTTGATCCTAACAAATATCAGTTTCTTATCAAAAATGTATATATAAGATCCATAGAATGAATTTCTAAATGTTAAATTACTTCTGTAAGAAATTTCCCGTATGAGTAGATCATCACCAGTGATGTGCAAAAACTGACAGCCTTTGAAGTGATACCACTTCATCATCATCTTTTTTGTTTGTTTGCTTATTCTTGAAGCCAAAGCCATGGAATTTGAATGCTCAGGAGGTGGTATGATGTGGCCAGGCAGTGCGGATCTTGTAGCTTACTCTAAGCTTCGGAAAGAATAGCAAACACTTGCTGCATCTTGACGCCATGAACCATGTCAGGATTGCTAACCCAGGCGTTTCATCCAGCTCTTTTGTCTGATTCAACATGCCTGGCTTTCTACTCTGTAATTGCTGTAAGGTTAGGAAATACCTTCTGGTGTTTGTATGTATCTGTCTGGACAGTGAACTTCATTGTTTTGTCTCTAACAATTTGTAATTATTAAGCTCTGTCTTTGCCCTCATGCCTCCCTAGTTATGTTGTGTTGAGTCCAGTTTGAATTTTCTGGGGGTGATGGCAAACAGAGTAATAGCTGGATCAGGCATACATGTTCTTTTTTCCTTCTAGTGTTTCTTGCTATTGTTTGCAATGTACAGATGTAAAGCCATTGGGAGAAGAGTTTACTATGCAGGGGTTTTTATCTCCTGTGCACTTGTTTAATATAAGTGCCTTAGTTGGCATTGGATAGTATCTGTTACAGTTTATATTGCAATTTTTAAAACTTACAGTTCAAAGTAGTGTTTTCTTAGATTTTTGTCTCTGTCATCATATTGCATTTTCATGGTTCACTACAGGCGTTTGTCCTGAGTCTGAGTGCATGACTCTAAGCTTCTGTGCTGAGAAGAGACGTATGCGGCTTTTCTTTTGACAAACACTGTAGTATGACCATTCTGCAATGCGCATTTCTACTTGTGGGACTAAATTCATACCAGATGAAAACATGTGCTGAGCTACAGGTTTTGTGAAAATTGCACACAGTAGACAGTTTACTTAACAGTTGCAAATAAACATTCGTTGATGCCAGAATGCACGTTACTTGTAGCGTATGCAGGGCTAGAAATTCACATCCCGTCATACCAGGCTAAAAAACTTCTTGAAATAATACAAATATCTGCATAACATTTACAAAACTAATACAATGAAATGTGCACCTTCCAAGTTTATGTCTATTCTAGTTTGGACCTGTCACCACTGCTGACTCTAGACTTTTGTCAACCTTTTTTCTTCCTGAATGTTATTTACGAGTAAGGCTTCTGCATCCTTCCAACCTCTTATGTTGCACTCAAGTGTGCATCAGAGTAAAGTGTTAGTCTGAAAATTGTATAGCAAGGGTATTGTTTTCCTAATTATACAACAATGTTTTCAATTTACAGTATATTTCTAATGTGCTTGTTATTCACATCTGTATTTTGCTAGCGTTAGTGTCATGGCATTGCAGGACTTGATTTTTTGGTGCTGAATTTATTATGAGATGAATATGTTACAGTTTTACTTGTGCTCGACTGAAAAAATTATGTAAGTCGGGAAGGTGAAGATCCTGTCTTTCCATATCTTTGTTGGTATTTGCCTGTAGTATGCTGTCATGAATTTGTATAGAGAAGCTGCAAGTTTTTAATCAGTAATTAGATGACAGCTGATTAATAAATCAAAATAATTTTCCCGGTGCTTGTGAAAAGTATAGTGAAAGCACCCAGTCTTCATACAAACTTCCAAGTAGTAAAACAGAACAAACAGCAGTTAGTACTGTTCACAGGGGGCAAATTTTTCAGAGTTCCTGAGTTGTTAGTTTCTAAATCTCTGGAGCGTTCAATAGCACATGGATTCTGTGCTATTCTGTGCTAAGTTGTTCTGAAAGTGTCTTATATTCTCTAAACCTTCTGCACAGTCTTGGAAATTTTACCCTCAGTCCTTATTGATTGCCTTACTGCTAGGTATATATCTTTTCTTGACAGTTCAGCAGAAATCAATTATCAGTTTAAATAAGGATTCTACAGACACACAGTGATAAGAACTAAAGGGTTTTTTGCATTGGTTGTTATTTATAGTTTGTGTTATGTGAAAATTATACTTTCTTGTGGTTTTATCGCATTACAAGAGGCTGCGACCTTTATTTAGCACCTTCTACACATGTAAGTTTCTCAACTATTTTTAATTTAAGTCCTATTTGTATAGCTCAGTAAGCTATGAATTCCCCATGTAGCCATTTTAGAAACTTAAGCCTGTAAGGTCTGAAATGTGTTGTAACAGAAACGAAACCACATATTTAAAGGATATTGTTACCAGTTACTGAAGAGATTTGTGTCAATAGTATACTCATTATAGGAATATTCTAATTTTCATAATTTCAGTTTCCTTTTTTCTTTTCCTTGGGATTGCATACAATCATTAAAAACCCCTCAGTGTCTAATGGATACCTAAGTATGGTGATTTGGGGAAAGCATAATAATTATGGGAGTCAACCTGGTGGGCTTACATAGAACCTAACAGTTTCATTCTTTGAGACCCAGCCTTCTGGTGACAGTGATCCATAAGGGACAGAATTGCACACAAGCCACTTCAAACTATGACTGTCCAGTGGCAAGCTCTGAGTGGGATTCAGCTGGACCATGCCTTTCTCACAGCTAAAATGGGATCCTGTAGTACCCCATCTTCAGCTTCTGCTCCAGAGGGGTATGAGCCTCTATTGGTCCTGTCATCTTCATGTGGCTGTCTCACATCCTAGGACATCTAAAATCACCTACATTTAGGGTTTTGTCCCAGATGCTTTTCTTCCAATGTTAGTGAGGAAACATCTGTGTAGAACCAAACCATATGCAAGCAATCAGCTGTTGCATCAGTGATTATCAGTCTGTTCTCCTGACAGTTGTCAGCTGTAGCAATGCACTGTCCTAATTTGCTCAAGATTTCACTGTTGTCTTGAAATCTGGCAGATATTGAGCAAACATGGCTATCACTTGGTTCAGTTTTCAACACCTATCTATTCATATACACATCTGTCTTGGAAGCTTTATGTAAATCAATCAGCCTTCATTGCTTTGTTAATAGACTGTATGCAACAACGTGATAAAATTTGATCCAGAAACAGAAGAAACTTTCTTCTTAAAATGAGGGAGAGTAAAATTAAAGTTTTATCTGCTTCTGGGTCAGATTTTATTCCTAGAAGGGAACTTACATTTAAAGACAAAGACATTAGTATTCTCCCAGTAGTTTTATTTCAAGGATATAGCTGTCTGCACCTGCTGCTGCTGTATTGGAAGTGGCCATAATAGCTCAAAAAATTTTAATTAAGGAGAGGTTTCAAAAAGTAGATTGGGATTTCTGTATTTCTTTAGAGTTTATGTTGTCTTTACAAAACAGACTTGCATGAAAACATGAGTTCTCAGGTTTCAGTTTCCTTGATGCAACTCCACTTGCACAGGTTTACTCCTAACTTATGCCAGCATAAGTGGTTAACTCTTTGCTAGTAAATTAACACGGGCCAGCACACAGGTTTAGTACCGGGACCCTCTGTCCATGCTGGTCAGTTCTTAGCTGTCCCCTTGATACAAATCTGGCTCGTGCCAACTAGTGCTATTCCAGAGGCTGCAGGACCTAATTGCAACAAAATATTCTCTCCTCGCTTTAAGGACAGCATTGAACAAATATTTAAATATTAGTCATGCTATTGCATAGTTATCTTTTCTTTTTCTTTGTTACTGCAAATATCATGTTTTGTAACTATTCCTTATAAAGGTCTTGGCAGGAATGGGCTTAATAGATCAGTATGTAATGTAAAGATTAGTTTACATTATTATTAAAGCAAGCTATTTTGATAAAGATTGCATGTCTATTGTAGTCAGTATTTTATACTGATGCCCATTCTAGTAGCACTGTTAGAAATGTTGTTAGTGATAATTTCTCAATTTTAAAAAGTGTAGACGTTTAGGAGGGGATTCTTCATTAGGGGAGAGTTTCAAAATACTTTGCATAACTACAAAATATGGGGATCTAAGAGGTATTGTACTTAAAGCTGACTTCACTACATTGACATCACTTGGCATTGACTTCCTTGGCATCAAAATCGTGACCAGGAATTCACTTGCTGTGAGCGTCCCATTGGAAACCCATTTGCAGCTGTGGTATAGGGCTGCTGCCAAATCTGTTGACATGGGTTCTCTATAACTGTGTGCTACAGTTATGAGGCTGAGCTGCCAGTGTGGCCTTTGGTATCAAGAGTACAAGACAACATGATCTAATAAGGGAAGTAGAGACTCAACACACAGGAGTTGCATATCCTGATGGTGCTTTTGGTTTCTGAGAAGTCAATGAAAGCTTAGATTTGTCAACTTCTGTGGCAAAACATCCATTTGTTTTAAATTTCATCTATAGCCTTTCTGCATTGGGCAATTAGTAATTTCCTTGGATTTGTGCCTGGAAAGTATACATACTCTGTGGCAGAGTGCTGAGAAACTATTTTGATTTGGAGTGGCAGCAGAATTTTTAAAACAAGCCAATAAACCATGGATTAGCATGTCACAAAGGGTATTTACTCAAGATTTTTAAATAGCTGAGTAACTCTGGACTGCTGTTTAAGTCTTTTTGCCAGAGAAATTGGATGTTACAAATAAGATATGATTTTTGAAAAGCTAATTAGGGAGATGCAGGCAATGGAGTCCCCCAGGAATCTCTTATATTGGACCTGTGTTCTCTCATCCCTGGCAAAAGGGGTGAAGAGAAGCAGGTGACAATACCTGTAGACAATAGTGAATTCTTCAGGGCAGTGAAAAGTTAGCTCTGGAAAACAAGCATTGCAGAAAGTTCTTACTGGTAGTGTGTAATGCTAATAAAACATTAGACAGAATTGCAGGTCGCTAAATAAAAAACATGAATGAATCAGAGAGGAAAATGATTCTAAGCGTGCACAAATAGCAGAGTGCTCTAAATTAGGTATTTATTGCAATCGAGGAAGGATATATTGTAATCATAAGAGATTATTTCTGAAAATGTGAACTGTGGCAAGAAGACAAATAGAATGTTAACAATCTTTTAAAAAGCAACAGAAAACAAGACAAAGCATCATCTGCAGATGTATAAACCCATACTGTGCCCTCAAGTGTTGTATGCAATTCTAACTCCCTTTGCACCTCAAAAAAGGTATTATTGAACTTTGCAGAGTGAAGAGAAAGTTGAGCATTAAAATGTATTACTCTTTTTAAAATTTTTAAAATCTATGTAAGGATAAGGACACTAGACTAGAATTACATAGATTAAGGTTCTTCAGCTTGAGAAGAGACAAGTGGAGAGGCAGAAGTCATTTTAGAACATTATCAGTTGTATAATTGGTTGGGTAGAAAATCTGAACAACAACAATCATCAAAGTAAATTGTCAAATGAAATTATCAGGCAATTTTACAATAAAAAAAGGAAATACCTTTTTAACAAAATAAATTAATTATTAAAATTCACAGTTCACTTCCACAGCATTTGTGGGTTCCAAAATGATAAACAAATTCATAGCTGTCTACTGAAGACTACCAGATGTGATCACACAACCACAAAATGTGATAACACAATCTCAATCTCGTGAAATCGCAAAGCCACCAGTTGCTGGAAATTGGGAGAATGTGCTGAGGAAAGTATCATTCATTCTCTATTTTTGTTTTTAGAATCTTTGCCAAATCATCTGCTGCTTAGGATTGCTACAGTTGAGGTATGGAGCTAGAAAATATACTGTCTACTATAGGTGCTATTACAGATAATAATATACTTGTGAGTGTACAAGGCAACGGGGCGCCAAGTGTATAACTACTATAACTAGTGATCTCTAAATCATTTCAGGCATTTGTAGGAGATCTGCTGTATTTGATTTTGCTGCCAGCAACAGCTTAATTACATCTGTCTTCAATGTCTAGTTGGTTAAAATGCACAGTCTCCAATTCTACCCCTTTTTTTCTAAAGTAAAACTATATGATGCCATGTAAAAAGTCAACAGTGATATAATGGAAAATGACAATTAATTGTTCATCCACTGACCATTTAGGTTGACTGAAACTGTTGAACTTCCTCATGATTTTCAGTCAGTCACCCATACCCCAATGCTTGGATTTGAAGTGCTGCACAAAAGCATCTATATTCCCACTCTCTAGAAGCAGCAAATCTACTTTTTGGGTTATTCCAATCCTAAGAGTCTTTCTCTACTTTTTTTTGTGGGGCCTTAGGGATGGATGAAATGCTCTTCATTGTCGTCACTTTAGTTTTTAGGCAAGATGTCTCTGTATTTTTCTGAATTTGTTTTCCCAGCCTTCTACTATTTGGACTATTTGAAGACTTTTGATTTTCATCATTCATAGACTGGAGAATATGGGGCACAGACTGACTCCTCATTCTTAGTACTTTACTACTATTGATGCCATTTACTACTAGCTGTTTGTATTAAGGATAGTAGGTGATGGTGCGTTACATGTTTAAATACGTATGTCATATTGACTGCATAAAACAGGAGCAGCTAAAAAGAAAGTTCCACTACAGAAGTTTTATTGTGGAAGAAGAGTTTTGCAACTCAGGAGTCTAATAGGAGCTTCCCCGTTCCTTTAACAATAAGATAGATAACAACAAAGTGTTTCTTAATAAAATTTGATAAACAGAATCATCATGCCAATTCTCTCCTCTGGGCTCAGGTGCGTTATCACATCATCCCAGCTTGACAAGCTACAATGTCAGTTGAATTGCCAGATATAACCATAAGTATGCTCTTAGCCCATGGCAAATGTAAGATAATACGACTGAGCTTAATCCTTGATGAAATACTTTATCTTGTCACTGTGTGCACACAGCTGTTGTGGCTCATGTGAAATATAACTTGACCATGTATTTAATGCATCCTTGTAAGACCTTTTTCACGGTAAGTATGTTGCCCTAAAAGAGCAATTAGCTTGAGGTAGGAGTGCACATGTAGCGTTGCTTCAAAGGTCTGCCATCACACGTTGGAAGCCAGCCCCGCATTCCTTCTCCCTCACAGACTGAGAAGTCTTTCCAAAGTCTAAGTGTGTTTTCTGTTCAGTCTGACCAGCAACATTTCCCTTTTTTGGGTTTCGTCAGAATCTTTACATTCTATCTTGCGTCCAACACCTTTCTACACCTTTTTTCTTTTTTTTTTTTTTCTTTTTTTTCTCCCACACACTCTCTCCCACGAAAACCTTGTGAATCCAACGTTTGACAGGAAGTTACAACTGAAATGAAAATCTTTTGAGGATAAAGACATTTTGATTCAGTATGAATATCAATAATATTCTAGGTCTGACAAGTACCATGAATTTGCAGTTGTTCCTGATATGATTATCCTATTTCAGCTTGCTGCATTACATAAATAGATAGTCTACTTTTTTCAGTTCATCCATCCCACAGGCAGCTCTATAATATGCTCAAAAATGTGTGTTTGTGTCTTTTTTTTACTCGCAGAGTGCTTGGCAGGTTGGCTGTTACTAGACAGTAACTGCAAATGCCATGATATTTTGCAGAAATAAGGGAGTTGGCTCTCTTCCAAAGAATAATCTAATAAGCCTACTGAATAGAAGTTGGTTTGAGAAGATTGCAACGAAAAAACTTAGCTTCTTTAATTTGAAAAGGGAAATTTTAGAATATTTTCAAGACAAAATATTTTGTCCACACATGGTTGTAAATTTCTAGAAGTTCCTTACGATAGCATCACTAATTCAAAAAAGCAGGGTGACTTGTGTGTGTCTTCTTTTTCCTTTTTTTTTTCTTCCTTTTTTTTTTTTTAAGTGTCCTTAGAAGTATGGAAGAGGTCACTAAAGTATGATTAAACGCGTTTGTGAAATCAGAATAGAAGTAGAAGGCTGGGATCATAGCTGTTTTGGATACTTCCTCAGCTCTGAAGAACATCATGGGAAAGGTGCCCTATTTTGGACAGGATTTGTTGTATATAGGTTAGTTGTTGCAATGGGTTACACAAGACTTGCAGAAGCATGGGTGCAGTGTAGGTGAGTTTTTAATACTGCCCTTCCCTTTTTATAGCTCTGTCTTGCAAGAACAGAGTATCGTGGTTTCCATTTAATCACCTTTGAAATAATTGCCCAATTACACAATAATATGTGGCCAATCTTTCATAAGTTTCACATGTTTCAAAATAGACAAGGGAGTGGTGTTGAAGGCACCTGCAACTGAGGACATTGGTGGAGAGGAGAGAAAATAGAAAATACCTGTAGTGGTCAGTAACTGCAGTGTTAAAGGTCCTTCTGTTCAGGTACAGGTTGCATCAGCTGATGCAGTGTGAGGTCTAAATGTCTCTCCTAATTTGTGGCGTATTAGAGAAAAAGATTTGCCTTGAGACCTTAAGGTCTGATGCTTTGATGAGATGAAATGTATTAATCACAAGTTTCTGTTCTATATTTTCAGAAGAATGGCGTATCAAATGGAACTGTCTACAAAAAAAAATTTGTTGAGCACTTTGAACAGGCACCAATGTATGTTGCTGTTCTTACTTTCCTGGGTTTCGGAGTGGGAACGATATTTGGCTACCTGCGAGATTTTATGAGAGCCTGGGGACTAGAAAAACGCAACATTGCTGCAGAGAGAGAACAACAAAAAGTATGTATGAAAAAGACATGTATCCAAAGCTGAGTTTTCACCTGCTTGTGAGTTATGTACATTAACTTACCAAAGTAAGGCAGACAACTTTCATCTTAGATAGGAACATTGCATAGGGATGAGACGAATGACATGCACTGCAGAATAAACACCTGTGTATGAATATATATATGTAAAATCATAATTTTCACCCAGAGAGATGTTCACCTTGTTCTAAGAGTGTCAGAGCAGTCTCAGCAAAATCCTATTTATAGTGTATAAGGTAAATCCACAGAGAAGGAAAACTCAGAGAAGCCTTATTGTTAAATCTATCATCTCTCCACATCTCTTAAATCCCAATTTTAATTTGTCCCATCTGGCTGTCTTACTTTGTCCTTCATAGTGATAGGCAGTGCTAACGTCTTTGTAGTTGCTGCTTTATGTTTGCTGAACTGCTGATCACAGAGCACTCGGGAATCGTTGTCCCAGCACAAAGTGAACATAGCCTGAATTCTTGTGAGTCCTGACTTAGAAATTTTTTTGTCCTGCATAGTTTTAAGTGAAACTTGCACCTCAGGAAGCTCAATTGCCTTCTAACTTTGTTTAGATCTTTTTGTTGTTCCTCCTTCTCTGTGTAGTTTGAGCCATCATTTACCATAACACCAGGCATAATAGAGGAACAATGCAAATAGTGTTACTGTGCCTCTTGCAAATAAAATTCCCAAAACTATTTCCTGTGTTGGCTTTTCCTACACTTAATGAACTTCTTTCACTACTAAATGAAATATCATGAGTGCAGTCTTTTTATCAGTATTCTCATGGACTATCCTTTCAATTCACTTCATGATTTGGCCATTTGTTGAGCTATTTTGGTTCCAGACATGTGAGTTAAATCTTTTTGCCATCCACCATGGATTACGCGTTCATTTAATTCTCTAGTCCCCCACAAACATAACTACATGCCATGTTATTTTATCAGTTTATTGTATCCAGTGTCTAATATAGCTGTATTGCTGTTTCGTATAAAACTTTCTTTAGATTCCATACTTCTATTTTAATTTAATTTCCAAGTAAATCTGTAGATAGAAATTAATTGTCTACCAAACTAGTTGTCTTAACTGGCTGTTTGCACGTCCAGTCTAGGCCAGTAATTCCCAGATCAATTACACTGGACTAGCTTTAATCTAATGTATCCAGCATTTCATGAAATATGATGAGTTGTTTGTCGTAGTTTTGCAATCTGCTCCACACATTAAGAAATGCTCAATTTGAGGCACTTGGTTTCTCCAAGTGAAAGAATCATGAGTTCTTGAGTTTCAAACTTTCCAAATATTGGACTAGAAAATTAGGCAAATTTGTTGACAATTTAAGAAAAAAACAAACCAACAAACAACCAAACAACAAAAAAACCCACCCCCTAAAAAATATACTGTATTTCAAGTGAATTAAAGTAAGGTGTATCCTGATTGGAGTTGTTTGTGACATAGGGGCATGTGGCTGTTATATGTCTGTTTACTAATGAATCAGTTTTTAATGGGAATGGCTTGGGTACAGAAGCAGACATTTTCCTAGCAACATAACCCTGTGCATGTTTTCAAACCAGGATTTTGTGCCACTTTATCAAGATTTTGAGAACTTTTACACCAGAAACCTCTATATGAGAATAAGGGATAACTGGAATCGTCCAATTTGCAGCGTCCCAGGGCCACAGTTTGACCTCATGGAACGTGTTACAGATGATTACAACTGGACATTTAGGTGAGTCAGCTTATAGTCTGTAACTCCTGATATATCTGCAAAGGACAGAAAGCTGCATCTAGCCCCTCATACCTTAATCCTCAACTAATATGCATCAGCACATTTTTCTCTGAAATCAGTACTGTGCTGACAATCTGTCCCCCTTCTACTGAGCGCTGTTTGGAAATGCAGTATGGAAGGGACTGTCACTCTGTCACTCTGTCACTTGTTACACTTCATTTATAGTAATAAACCTTAAGTCAAAATATTACGATGAAATTTGTTGTATCCCTTGGTTAGGATTTAAATCAGAATTTCTTGCATTGCATAAATGTTGCTTCTTCCTTACGCAGTGAGTCTTTGGCAGTAGGTTTTAAGCAGTTTACTCCTTGAGGGTTTCAGTGTATCGCAACTGTTACTGAGTTAAATAGGTATGGAAACTCACCACATAGACAATGTGTAGGTTGACCATTTGTGAGTTTATTGAGGATGTATCATAGTGTTTCTCACAGCATTTTCCCGATGTAATTTCTCTGTGTGTGTCTGAGCAGTCAGGACTTTCTGGAAGCTGTTGACAATTCAATGGAAAAAAACCAGTGTCTATACGTTGTTCCCTATATAAACTCCTAGCTTTGTTTGCTTGTTTATTTGCATCCGTAAAAGCACTATTTCACCTAATACCAGCAAATTGCCATCTACAGCTTGGAATCTGGAAAACATTCCGAGCAGGATGTAGTGTTTAGTCAGGAAAATAGAAAGGCTGGAAAAACTTTTAGGACGTTAAAGTATGAGGATTGTAAATTCCCAAATAGGAATTTGACAGTGGAACAAAATTTGGTGGGAAAACTTTTGGGATTTTTCTGTTCTTTTTGTTTGGGATTGGAGGCCAAGTAGCAGTATTCTTTAAAATTTGCTTTAATTATAGGTTTACGGGAAGGATTATCAAGAATGTAATCAATATGGGTTCTTATAACTACCTCGGCTTTGCAGAAACGGATGTTAATGCTTTGAAAACTGTGACCATAGAGTTACAAAAATATGGGACTGGAATCTGCAGTACCAGACAGGAAATGGGTAAGTAAACAGCTGGATGGCCACCAAAGATTCTGTAGCTATATGCTTTTCCTTACAGATATCTTGAAGGAATTGAATACTTAAAGAATTTTAGTCACATCAACAATTACTTGTTTCACTATTAAAAGTGATGCTGTGTTTTAGTCAGTATCACATGAGGATTTTTTTAAAAGGAAAAATGTTACTGATTTTTGGAAAACACATCCAAGTGTGTCATCTAGTAGCCTGGGATTTTTAATGCTGGAAGTAACAGACTTATTTTTAAAAGAAGTAAAATAAACATTGAGATTTCAGGAATAGTTCTAGGGCCAATTTAATTGCATCATAGATTTATATCAGTTACCACATACTGAGCTTTTACATAATTTTTTTTTTTTTTTTTAATCCCACATTCTAAGAATATATTGTAATGTTTCATGAGACATTAGTGGGGCACAACATAGAATTTTCCAATGTGCTTCTAAGGAATGAATTCAGGAAGGCTCTATCTGATTTTTTTGGTTTATATGTGCTGTGTGATTTGTCTACTTTTTCAGTTTGTAGACTCTGTGTAGTCTTATCTTCAATTGCATATTTTTACACAAAGCCTTGCATTCCTAATGGTGCCATCAGCCTGCATTTCAGAAAAAAATAAAGAAATTGAGCCACAGAATGCAAAGGGGAGTTTCTCTTCAGGCTTTATCTTTCTTGGGAGTTATCAAAAGAAAAAAAGGTAGCATGAAGAAGCCTTCTGTAGACTTTCTCCCCCCACCCAATCCAGCAACCTGAAAAATTTTCTTTTTGTATCTCTCAAAGATATCTTATGAAAAAAGAATTGTATTTCATTTGGGTTTTTATTTAAAGTCTCATTTCCAGACTAAAAATAATGCAAACCTTGTCATCTGCTTCTTACCTTATCATCATAGTTTGACTTGCCAATAATAAATATTGGCAATAATAAATAAATAAACCATTCAGAGAGGGTTTACCGATTGACCTTGCTTTCCTTGTAGGGTCACCATATGGGTCCTTATAGGTGACCCGTACGGTGACTGCAATGTATTGTTTAACCTTAATTGTATGCTTGAAAGTGGTCACCATTACTAGTCATCTAAGGTACTGAAGGAACATTTCTCTGTGTCTTGGATTCTATTTTGCCTGAGAACATTTCGTGTTGTTTTCAGTAGGTTAAAGAATATGTCTGGTATTCCTCATTCTTTCTGTCACGTAATTTTTTAAATGGAAGACTTGCATAACTCTGACTTATTGTCAAAAAAAAAAAAACCCTTATGAAAAGATTACATCTTCAGATATTAAAATCTTATTACTTAACTTAGTCTAGAGAGCTCATGTATACAGATTTCTAGGACTTTCTCTTCATCTGAACTCTTGTGCAGTGTTCTAAGTAATCTTGACAGAAGTTCTTTAGACAGACTGAGCAAAGTTTTAGATTCATTCTAATTGCTTCCAAAAGCAATTCAAAAGTAGTCCCATGAACTTCATTCAGACTATTCTGCAAGAGTGCAAGTGCAAGAATGGGTTCCAAATAAAGAACATTGTGCAAGTCTTGTTGGTATCAGTCTTTTAGGGAGCAAATTTCAGAGAGAAGCTTGAATATGAAGACTTATTAGAATAGGAAAGCAGGGTGTTAAGACCTGACTTAGATGGTGTAATTGAGTAGTCATAGCATTTTGTCCTAGGTAGCTAGCAGAGAGCCTGTGTTTGTGCAGTCAGTGGAGAGAAAGGTTGCTCAATTCTGAGCAATGCTTATTTCATTGACCCTGGCTCTGTTGGAACCTCTCTACTGCCGAGAACTGTATCAACAACCTAAGGAAAATAGCTTCTTATTCGTAGTGTGGACACTCATTTCTTTTTCCTTTCCCTTCTTGTGCTGCTTCAGCTCTGTTCTGGTTCCTGGTTGGACAGATTTGAAAAATTCTATCCAAGTTTAATATATATACACATATACTTTCAAGAGAGAGGTAGGGAAGGGTCTGTAGGAAAGGTGTTACATTTTTAATTATTATTTTCCATCTTCATCTTAGAAAAACAGAACAGAATGGTTTTGTTCTGGGCAGATAATGTTTAAAAACTTTTGTTGTTCTTATGTGGCTGAGCTAAAGTGGTTGGAGGTAAAAATGCAGTGAGCTGTAGGAGCCAAGGCTATAAATTGCCTGTAGAGTCCTAATCCAAGAGAGCACTTGAACAACAAGGAGAGGTGCCATGCTGTGCCATGCTCCCAACAACAAGGAGGGGCTGGTGGGCCATGTGAAGCTCAAGGGCAGCCTTGACTGCTGTGACCATGAGACGGTGGAGTTCAGGATCCTCAGGGCAGCAACGAAGGCACACAGCAAGCTCACTACCCTGGACTTCAGGAGAGAAGAGTTCGGCCGCTTCAGGGATCTGCTTGGAAGATTACCATGGGATAAAGCCCTGGAGAGAAGAGGGGCCCAAGAAAGCTGGTTAATTTTCAAGGATCACCTCCTCCAAGCTCAGGAGGGATGCATCCTGATAAAGAGGAAGTGCAAAGAACTTGTGCAAAGCATTTGACACTGTCCCACACAACATCCTTGTCTCTAGATTGGAGAGAAACGGTTTTGACGGATGGACTGTGGTGGATAAGGAACTGAATGGATAAGGAAAGGCTCAACATCCAAGTGGTGTCAGGGGTCAGTACTGGGACTGCTGCTGTTTAACTGGTGCTGTCCATTGTCAGTGACACGGGCAGTGGGAATGAGTACACCCTCAGCAAGTTTGTTGACAACACCAAGGTGCAAACCTCGTGAAGTTCAACAAGGCCAAGTGTAAGGTCCTGCATGTGGGTCAGTGCAATCCCAAACTCAAATACAGGCTGGGCAGAGATTGGATTGAGAGCAGCCCTGAGGAGAAGGACTTGGGGCTGTTGGTTGATAAGAAGCTCAACATGACCCAGCAATGTGTGCTCACAGCCCAGAAAGCCAGCCGCATCCTGGGCTGCATCAAAAGAAACGTGACCAGCAGGTCAAGGAAGGTGATTCTTCCCCTCTACTCCACTCTGGTGAGACCCCACCTGGAGTACTGCATCGAGCTCTGGAGCCCCAACATAAGAAGGGCATGGACCTGTTGGACCGGGTCCAGTGGAGGGCCACGAAGATGATCAGAGGCATGGAGCACTTTTTCTATGAAGACAAGCTGAGAGAGTTGGAGTTGTTCAGCCTGGAGAAGAGAAGGCTCTCTCCAGGGAGACCTTATAGCCCCTTCCAGTACCTAAAGTACACTCCTGTTTAAGCACAAAAGCATGTGAAACCGATAAAAACAGTATCTGGTCTCCCTAGATTTGTCCTTCATAAAAAGATACAAGGCTTTTAACTCCATTTTTAATTCCATGCTCTTTTTAAATTATAATAATAACAAATCAATTTCTTAGCATAACAGTGCCATTTACTACACATTCCTGAGGCTTTTGTGGGGCTTTCAATCTGAAAGAAAAGCATTTTGCTTTTTTGAAGACCAAGCTAGCTATTATCCCTCAGGAGCAAGATCTTGGGGTTATAAGTGGTAGTTCCATGAAAGCATTAGCTTATTGTTCAGTGGTCAGAAAAGCAGATCAAATACTAGAAATTATTAGGAAGTGAACAGAAAGCCAACCATAGAGCCTCAGTATGCTACTACATAAAGCTGTGATTTGCTGTCATCTTCAGTACTCTGTGCAGTTCTGGTCAAAAACATTTAGCAGAACTGGAAAGTGTCAGAGAAGGGCAACAAGGATCATCAAAGGCCTCAAGCAGCTTCTGGGTGGAGAACTGTTGAGCCCGCTGTCTTCAGCTGTCAGAAATGCCTGTCATCTGGCTAGAAAAGACCCTAAAGGCTGTATAGAAATCTTCAAAATTGTGTGGTGTGGGAGAGTGGTCAGGGTTGGCTGTTCATTGACGCTTCCACTACAAGATCTACAGTGCATTGTATGAAGTTGGTAGAAGGTTCCCATCTAAATACAGGAGGTGACTCTTCGCACCCAAAGCTGGCAGACCCGAGGAACTCATTGCAAAGAAGGCTGCAGATGCTTAAACTTTACACTCTCTTGCATTCTAGGGGATACTGGCCACATACAGAGGAGAGATCATTGATAGTTACCAAAACTATTATGTGGTTTAGGATGTCCTTATGCTGAAGTTAGTTGGAAGCTGGGATACTACTATGTGTATGTTTGTCCTGCTTTCATTCTTCCCCAGACATCAATACAAGACCACTGTCAGGTGAAGGATTACGGGAAAAAGAGACCTTTTGGGTGGCGTAGTGCATCCAATACTATTTTTTTTAGCTTCATTTTATGTAGTTAGTTGTTTAATATTAATTTGTATTATTACTTATATGCCTATGGCCATTGCAGTACACTGCATTGACACTGGACCTATGGACTAGCAAATTATCATACAAATTTGGCTTAAATCAGGAACATACACATACTTGTAGTTTTCTAAAGTTGGGCAGCATTTACAATAGAGGCAGCATATTAAGGAACTAACAAAGCAGTAACCTGGCTGTTTTCAGTGTTTCCGAGGACACTAAATATAAGAAAACATTAAAAGAAGATACTTAAAAGAGATCCATAAGAAAGAGTTCCGCATATGCTTGGGGAATGTCTTCTAGGAGCAGTAGCTTGGGTGAATGTGTGAAAATGGTTGCTTGCAGACGGTAGGCAGAAGGAAGAAAATGCCAATATCATGGTCTGCTTAGAGGTGGAAGACTTTTCAGTTCTCTGTGGGACGTGGGACAGAAGTAGTTCCTCAAGGATCTTGGCAGTAAAAATTTAAGCATAAGTAAGATCCTTCAAAAAATTTTGGAGCAGCTGGAGATGTGGATTGAGGACCCTCTTGGTCAGAGGGACAGCTTGGGAGGAGTAATAGGACCATTCACCTAGAATGGCAAGAGAATTCTAAGTGCATACGAGAATGGCAACATTAAATTTACTGAAGCCAGAGGAAAAGATGCTGCATTAACTGTGTGAGGTGTCAAGTGAGGACACAGAGAGACCTACAGCTACCTTATTTGACAAAACTGACCATGGGTGTATGTTAAATTAGAACAGCTTCTGTCAGCAGCACTCTTTCCTGCAGGTGCAGAAAAAGTCAATCTTTTAATTTCTTTGGCTAGTTCATTATAAGTCAAGAAACTATTCGGGACATGAAAAAGCTGGAAGTTTTGTTTTCTAGGAATAAACATTGAGTCTGAGACAATAATTCTTAAATGTTGAAGGATTCAAGTAACTGGAAACCAGCTATTCAAGTAATTGAAGTATTTCAAATATTAGGGTATTTCTCCCCCCCCAAAAAAAAAAATCTCTGTGCTGTGTTTTATTTATGTTTTATTTATTTATTCATCTCAAAAGTGTTATTTTTTAGCTTAATAAAAATGCTAACGAATTGGAATCTGACTAAATTTGAAATAGCGTGTGTTCCCTCTATATAGTAAAAAGAATGATGACTTCAATGCAAAGTCCTTTTTTTTCCCATGCAAATCAACATATTTTAATACCTGCAGTTGGAGTTGGCTCCTGTTGGAGGCAGGCTCACAAGCCTTTTGTCTGAGTCCATCCTGTCATTCTTATGTTTATAGTCAGCCTTTTCTGAGGAACGTAACTTCAAATTATTAAGCAAGAAATATGCAAATAATTATTTAATACTGTTTCTTGCTTGCTGATTGCAGGTGATAATGAGGTCAATTTTTTTTGGAGAAGGCAGATTATCATGCCCTGAATGCTCCTAGGCTTAGCACCAGGGCAGTGACAGGACCATCACATGAGCAGCTGGTAGTTCCAATGGTCTATTTATCTAACTCGCCATTTTTCCTTATGGAGATGATCTACATGAGTAACAGAAGCAAATGTATCATTAGTGCTACTTAAGCAGCCAGGCAGGATTCCTGCCTTTTGAAATCCTTCTCCTGTGATTATGCCTTGGACCAAAAGACAAGCTGGAGCCTGCACAGAACAACTTGCAGGGTGATTCACTCTGGAGGTTAGGAGATTACGTTTTAATGCCTCGCTTGCACTCAGTTGTAGGGCTTTGTGTTTGTTTGAGGATTTTTTTATATTTGATTGTGATCTGGTTTCTGAAAAGCAGATCTGAAAACTCATGCCAGCGTTTTAACCACAAAAGTAGTTCCATCCCCTTCACTTCCTTCTGTTAGGTTTTAAGGCCTAATATGAGTTTCTGGCAGCATTTCAAGAAGGTAAAAATAGTTATTTGGCTATTCTTTATTTTATAGCATTTCAAAGCTTTGATTAGGGCCCAGGCTCATTTTAAACTCAGTACTGTACAAATACAGAAATAAATATATCATAATCTTGGCTACTTTCTGATAGGGTATGTTAAAAAATTAGAAAACAGTTTAAGAGAGGAATTTTCCTTCTTTGTCGTCTCCTACTAACATCATTTTCTTTTTTGTGCCTACTCTCTCATAAATACCTGATCCAACTTATGATCAAAAGTTCAAGTTTGTTCCTGGTATTTCACAATTGCAAAAGTATGCTTTGCAAAGTGTCATTAAGCTCTGGACAGTCTGTCTTCTGGCAGGTGGAACTGAAGGCATCAGGAATAACTAAGGGTTGTGTGACCTGTTAAAAACCTAAAATATCTCCGTATCTCCAATTTATGTTATCTAAGTATGTGCAAATATTTAGACACTAAAGATACTGCCATTCAGGCTTTGGCATGAAGAGGCTGGACTTCAACTGTAAATTGCAGCTTTGTGTTTTTGCAAAAGAGAAAAGCAAACAAAACTGGAAGACCTAAATGAAACTGGATTTAATCTACTCTTTTTCTGAGAATCAGTGCATTACACAGGTACACTATTGCGTACACAGCATCTTTGTGGTATGAAAGCCCTATCAGCTGGTAGCAACTGTAGGAAAGCTTGAGCATTTCCTTTCTTTCAAATGCTTCTTCAATACCCACTTCTTTTAAGGCTCTTTTATGCGCACGCATTGTTAAATGAAGCAACTACGTAACATTACTGTGCATTTCTCTTCCTCTCTGCCAATATGTATCATTCTACAGTTTTAGGCTTTGCTCGTGGGCTCTGTAGGACAGTGATATCATCTGCATCATCCACTCTTGTAAAATGCGTAAATAAATAATAATCTTTGTACGTCTTTTGCTTCTTCATTCTTCTAGTAATAACTCATCCAATCTTGCTTTTGTAAATGTGTATATTTGTTTCAGTAATATTATTTTTTCATCTCTGACAAATATCTTACCAGAGTGAGTTTGCGACCTTAAGTTTCAAATGTGGCAGGGAATTTTAGGTGTTTTGTTCTGTTCCCCACCCTCCTAAGGATGCCTTTGATAAACTGTCATTTTTATAGAGTACTGGTTCGTATTCATCTTGGTGAGTCTCACCGGTGATCCACAGGATCCCTAGTTGCTGTGCATATGTGGAAGTGGCTTTTATGGGAATCTGTTCTTTTTCTTTCAATGACTTGTTGCTTATATGAGTTTAATCCTCCAGCTTTTGTTTAACTTGAAGCAAGCAGGTGTTTTCCTGTCTTATTTGGGTCTCAGAATTCCAAATAAAAAATTCAATTAGAGGATACTCCTGCTTGTGTTGGCAGATTAACCAGTGCATGTCATTAGCACCTGCAAGACTGTATTGACAGACGAACCAGTGACATAAACCATTGTGTCCAAGCTGAAAGCATCAAAGCTAAATAATGAACTGTGTGGATCATGGGAAGTGCATCTTCAAGCTTTATCTGTCTGTTAGACTGACAGTGACTTTCAAACCAAGAGCAGGCGTAAGCTTACGAAAGCTTTCCAGGGCCTGGAAAACAAATCATATGAAGAGAGGCTGAAGGAGCTGGGACTGTTTAGTATGAGGAAGAGGAGGCTGAGGGGAGACCTCATCACTCTCTACAACTACTTGAAAGGACACTGTAGAGAGG